>JANRGW010009458.1:0-23921 GCA_024733675.1 Psilopsiagon aymara | reverse complement strand
GCAGGTTTAAAACAAATTAAAAACAGAAGTCTACTTTCCCCAAATATTCATACAATTAACTGAGAGACCACCGTGCTTTAGTTAAGACTTGGTTCAGTTCCTAAAGACCTAAGTGGAAAAATCTTCAAATTATTCCAGTAGATACAGGATTGTGCCTCTAATGAGCCATACCTAAACAAAGCGTGCAAAGGCAATCAATACTAAATTATATCACTAGAAACTATATCACTTGAGTAAAACAAAGAGTATTGTTTTCATAAAGTTTGCATGCTTCTTCTCACTCTAGCAAATACAGCTTTGTGCAACTTTCCCTACACCCGGTATAAAAGTTACAGGTGAGTCAACAGACTTCACATCCAGTGAAACTGCTTGTGTTAAAGCCCTATAATCTAAACTGAAGTAATTGATTATCTTTACCAAGGCAAAAACAAGCAGCTGAAGCTGTAAAGCCAAAGAAAAGATGGGTCAGCATGAGTCACTGCTATTTTCATAATCAATTTTTCCGGTACTAGCAAGTTTCTCTAAATTTTTGACAATAACAATAGGCTACCAAGCTGTCTTTCACATTTACATGACTCAGGAGTTTCACCAAGGTGTTTTTATTCTTTTTTATCTGAAATGAGGCTAAGGAAACAGAAAATAAAGATAGAACATTCACCATCTGAAATTTTGGGGTTGCAAACAGAAATCACTGATAAAGGTCAATTAAAATGAATACTGTCATCATTATTTCTCAGAATTATAGATGCTTTCCCACTGACACATAAGTAAGCAGATTTTTTTTACTCCCCTTAAAGACTGCAATAAAGCTGTATTTTTATATCTGCAATTGGTTACATTATTTTATATTTACAGATCAAAAGAGCAGTAATAAAAAACCCACGTTTCAAATGCAGTAAATTATTGTTTGGTTTACATGTATTGACCAGCTTAATTTTCACTCATTTAGAAGCTTTCCCTTTTGTGGACACCCAGAGAAATTTCAGTAACTGAATTAGAAGGAATTATTGTGAGTAGGAAATGGAGAAGCACTTGGCTTACCATTTTTGTAGTGAGGCACCATCACTAGATCAAAACAGGACTGTTTTCCAAGCTGCAGATTTTAACACCAAAGGTTTGGATTCCATAGCAAAAATTAATTTCTAGGTACATTGTTAAAGAGAAGAACTGTCTTGTTGTTTTGCATTGTCTTTTTCTTTGACTGATTAAATTTTCTAGGTCTCTGCAAAGGAATGAGAGATCAAGGCCACCACCTTGGTCCCTGGGCCATATCCTGTGCCATATATATACTTCAGGCCTAAAACTTTTACATCTAATCCATCTTAGACATTCAGTCTCCCACCCTGTCAGTGGAAAAAAAAGAGGCATGTTTGAAAGGTGCTTATCAAGACTACTCTATACAACCATTGCAGGATGTTGGGAATTATCCTCTGGAGATGGTTGATGCACACTATTTACTGTGGAAGCAGTAGACATCACAGACAAAATATTTTGCTTTTAGATAACTTCAGTTAGGTATGATGAATCCCACCATAAACTTTTAAACTGCTAAGTTTATATGAGAAAACACAACATTATGAAGATAAATATGGTGAAGATAGTGAGTTAGACACTGCAATATGTAAGTGAAGTGAACCGGCTATAACCATCCCAAAGCATTGGAAGCTGGTAAGGATTTCAGCTTGGCTGTAGAGCAGGCTTCTACTTTATGAACCTGCAGTAGCTTCCACATGAGGCTGTTTCCTGAATTCACACTTCATCATAGTTCACATGAGTCCTTCGGATTTAAGCGGGTAGCAGCTTGTGGGGCAGTGGCTATCCTACAATACCTGATTTAAAGCCATATTTACTGTTAAAATTTGAGGCCAGAATAATACTGTTGTATACCAAACTCCTAAATAAAAGACAACTACAAAACTTCATTAATATAATAATGCAATTTAATGATGCAGAGTCAGATGATTGTACATAAAAAAAGAAAAAGATATCAGGAAGATGTTTCTGTCTCCGTGTTCTCCAGACAGGTGTTGTTTTCAGGGTTCACCATCCATTAAACTCTGTCAATATTTTTTGGGGTTTCAAAGGGAATGCACGAGCAAGTTTTAGGAAAGCAAAGTTGATATCAGCTGTCACCATCAGGAAATCAAACTTGCATTAGCCTTTGGGACATAATTATCACATCATTATTTTAAATACAAAATACTATCAACAAGTTCTGTGGCTTTTCCCAATTGTGATTCACTCTTCCAGAGACAGTAAATCACTTCTCAGACTTTAAATGTTAACTCTCATCAGTACTGTAAGTTAAGCAGAAAGGGGAAATATTCACAATTAATCAATTTTTTGTAACCTTTCTTTCCTCCTGAAACAGAGGGGGAAAGTACAAACAGGTACTTGCTGCCATGTGGGTGTTTTGATAAGGAAAGGCTGTTATCTCAAAGATAGCAAGCATGTATGAAGTATAAAGTGGTTTCCAAGGAAACTATTTTTCAATAGCTCTCTTGCCAGAGATTCATTGTTTTTATTGGCATCAATCTCTCTCACACATACCCTCCTCCTTTAACAGGATGATAAAATCCAAATGTTTCCAGATTCTGAGTTTTGGATTTGTCTATCACACCATCTTTAATGATTGATTGCTCATAATAACGTACAGAAAATTTAAGATCTACTTCAAATTCTCTCTCAGTGAAGATCACTCAACCATCCTAATGCAAACAATTGAAGTCTAAACATAAATAGCACTTTAAGTACTCAAGAAAACCCACCCCTAAACTAGGCACCAACACGTTTGGAAATACAAAAAAATCTGAAGGAGACATGCTCTAGCTAGATTTTTTCTCATTACTAGTTGGCTTAAAAAAGAAAAGAAAAGAAAGATTTATAAGAGCAATAATTGATGTATGTTTCTGGTTAGGTAATGGCCAATTAGAGCACTAATGACCTGAGGCAAAACAATGGCTATTCACTTTTTCAAATCAGGTATTATCTGACTTGCAAAGATCAGCAGTTTGAAAGCTACTTGGAATGATTACATGACTAAATGTACTTCATGGCCATCCATGGAGAAAACATTTAAGAACTGAGCTATGAAAGTGAGAGGTACCTGTCTTTCTCTAAGAAATTGCTTCTACATCAAGGTTTACATCAAATACATTCGTGACTGCTGGCAAGACAATTCCATTACAACCACATGAATAAGCCTGACTTCCAACACAGAAGGCAATGACTCCACCTTACGTTCTGAAAGACCTGCGGGTGATGTCATTCCAGTCCGTATTTGAGTAAGACGTAGCCTTACAAGTAAAATACTCAAGCACATGCTTAACTTCATGGGCTGACCTGTATACAGCTTTCAGTGGTGTAAGGGGTGACTGAGACCAAGCAGATGGTTATGAATTTTGTTGGATGGAGGCCCAGATACTGCTGAAGTGTTTTATGCCTCTCCTTAAGTCATTTTAACACTCCCTCTTTTGCTTGGTTACTAATACAGGAAATAATTTTTCTTTACCCAAGAGTTTCCTTCTTCTGCACCTTCAGATTCCATCAGTATACTTTCATTTTCCACCATCTGAAGTACACTGCTTTGTGAAGCTACAGAGAAAATTAGATTAATTTTGTGGCAGTAAAATTCTTTCCATTAGAAAATAATATAAAATTTAGCAAACAAATTAGGGAAAAATTGATTATACAAAATTGATCAGATTGCCAGTACTAGCATAGTACTCATTAAAACTAGTTGTGTAGCATGAATTGCCTTGTGCCACAGCAGGTATTAATGCAGAACAAAATCCACAGTCTCATCACAATGTATCTCTAGCCTATGTATGAGACGAGAGAAAACAGATGGAAGCAATCAACTGAGTGAAGATAGGAAAATAAGAAAATAATAGCCAGCATGACTAGGAGTGGTCTCAGCATCTCTGTAATTAAATCTTGCAAAGTATTCCTAGTTTTTCTTGCAAAGCTGAGTTTGAATAGGCATCTGAAATGAACATATGGCTCCAATCTGCTGGCCCACACCTTTTATTTCTATGTGACACTCATATCACTATATTTTCATGGGAGAGTGATAGATTATATCTTACTTCATAGTCATTATTCATAATTTGAACACAATTTTATTTGTGAATATAAATTACAAATTACTTCATCTATTCATTGATGGCAGTTGCCATACTATCAAGAGATGTCCACTGAAAAGTGAATTTCCTGTTTACGGAATAATGAGAGAACTCTAATTAGAGATGTTGTTGAACATGTTCTTATCACTGAGTTATTTTTTTTCATCCTGCTCAGAAACTTGTATCTTGGAACTGTTGCCATGTGATTGATGTTGAGCCTCTGTTGTGAGAGTCATGTTCTTAGTCTGGCAGCTCTTCACTACTCAAAGAACACAACTGGGATGTGACCCTGCCAAGACGGAGCTCTGAGTCCAAGTGGAAAGAAAAACAAAACTTATAGATTCTCAATAGTATGACAGTGGCAGCTCCTTGGCTTCACTTTTTTACATAAGAACTTCTACAAAGCTCCAGAAACTTTCTCAGTTTCATGAAGGTGATGAAGCCTATCAATAGGTTAAGAGATAACAAGCCCACCTCTAGAGCAGTGTGGCTGCCTCTGCAAGTATCTGCTTTCTTGAACAGTCCATCTCAGTGTCATCTAGAGAAGGAAGAAACATCTCCTGAACCAGGGTCTGGTATATAAGCTGGAGAAAACACTGTGCAAATTTCCTACATTTTGGACTTCAGGGGAGCAGAATGAAAGTCAGGTTCAATGTCATTATGAATAAATAGAGGATACTATGAAAGAAATCTGCTTTTAATCAGTTTATTGTAATGAGTTGGAAGTATTTTTAAATTACCCCATAATTTATACGTTATTTGCTTAATGAGGTATTTCCTTATGACTCGTTAATGACTATTGTCAGGAAGACATCTAAAAGGCAGGCTCATCTTGATCTTGCAGTATTTCTGTATATGCTTATCTTAATGAGAAGAGGCAGACAGCATCTTCTATCTCTAGCCCCAAGATCAGCTATATGTTTTGTAAAGTTCTGGTTGTTGCTGTTTTCTTTTGTTGGGTTTTCTTATTAACATTTGTAAAAAGAAAAAAGGTGACATTTTTTAACATTGTTTCCTAAATTCTTTATAACATTTCAAAAAGGAATGCACAAAGACCAGATCTATACTCTTTTATCTTGTTGGCATTCCCTAACAAAATACTTTTCAAAACTGGGTATTCAGATGTGCTTTTCCTACGATCCAAGAGCATCACTGGGGCACTAGCACATGTGAAACAAAAGAACTGGTTACAAAACTAGCTTTACTTTTCTGGCTTCTTTTTGCGTTCCTCTGATAATGCCCATGTTGCTTTTAGGCAGCTGCTGTCATTGCTGGGGGATTTTTGTTCATTACTTATTTTTTTTAAATGTACACCCTTTTCTCATTTTTTTTTTTTAATAAGTAGCTTTTTCTGCAGGTCCAACAATAGGATCCGCAGGCTGAGCTGTTACAGGGAAAAGGCTTTGTGCTGTGCCAGAGAATATCAGTAGGACTTGAAATAAATTCCTTCCTTTAATGGGCAATATGACTTTACCTTTGCTTTGGCCATACTCTTTTCCTGTTGATTTATTATCTTTGGCAGGCTTTTTACTAAGGGTCACAGTTAGCCACAAATCTTAACTGAAAAGGGTTCATTCAGTTTTCGAAGAAAGTGTTCCCCTTGGCAGTTCACTTTCTGCTTCTCTGCTGAGAAGACTTCAAACCAGGCTGTGCCTAAGACTGTTAGCTATGTACTTCTGTATTGTGTTTTATCTTGGAGAACAGAAGCACTACAGAGGAGTAAGCTGGTAAATATATGTGGGGATAAACTGTCTTTTAAAAGGTGCACATATATGGTTTTTATTTGCTTTTCTTCTCCCTTAGTTTCTCATCATCACTTACACAAAAGATTTGTCTGCCCTTAAGAAAATTACTGGCAGATGATAAGAGAAATCCTGTGTACTGTGATCACAAAACTCACGTCTGTGAAATCTACGGAATCCTCAATCCTCCTTTTATACCTTTAAAATATATATATGTATATAATTGTGTAGTTATCAATCCTCTGGTTAGCTGTGTCACTTTTCACAAATTCCATGCCTTTGAAGGACCTAAACATCAGTGGTGCTTGAGGTAAGTGTGCTTTATATCCAGACAAGGAATAGCAATCCCTCAGCCATTCGGCAGTGCCTTGCGTATAACATTCTTCAAGATAACAGAGGCACAATGAAAACTATTAGTGCATAAACAGCAGACAAGGCACAACAATGCTCATAGCTTATCAAGCCACCCCAAAGAAGTGGTGCATTCATGGCTGCTGCTTGCCCCTGAGACAACACAGCACCCTCCCTGCTGCACTGACACATGGAGCTCACTGCTCCAGCTTCAGCAGCAGTCTCTCCAGACATATTACAGCAACCATAACTCTTCCTAAGGGCATGTTTGGCTTGCTAATCAAACAGAACACAGCTAATATAGTCCTGGATATCTTCTCTGAGCACTCCCAGACTACCCCCAAGAAAGTGCACAGAAACATGTGAGAGTAGTAGCACCACATCCTCCTCCGGAAGGGAAGACCACATCCCAGGTAACAGGGACACTCTTGTCTTAGACTACAGATGCCGTGCTAGCTAAACCACAATATTATGTATTTTTCTTAAATGAGGCTTTCACTTCCCAGGGATGAGCTCCTTATATGCAGTGCAAATATCACAGATTGCTCTTCTTCCAGGAGTCAAAAGCTTCCTACTCCTCCCAAAGGCAGCTATATTTGGGGATTCAGAGTCTTATTGCAAGGTGTGCAACAGACAAAATTGAAGTTGACGTATATTACTTTTGAGGATGCTATTCCCATTTCCAGTAATTACTGACAGTTGCTAAAGCAATTACACCAAGTCTATGGAAATATGTCTAAGTTTATATGTTGGTAAAGTTAAATGAGATATTCACATTCTTCTGCATCTGGGGAAAATACAAAATAAACAAAAAAAGCCCCCCCCCCACCCCCCCCCCCCCCCCGAGAATACTTAGGGAATATATCAGAGCAGCCTGGAGCCGGAAACACTGAGAAACACAGGAGAATATGATTCAACCATTTATGGATTAACAAAGGGTATAGGTTTGCTCTACTACTTTGTTTGGGGACCCAATGCAAATTACCTGGTTTTGGATGCATACTTTTCACAAGCCTTTAGAGTGAATGTGACGCAGTTATCTCTATATTTCATGCCTACTGTATATCAGTAACGTTTTGTGGAATTTGTTTCAGTTACTTAATTTTTTTTTAACCTCACTAAAGAGTCAAAGAAATCAGAAAGACTTTCTACCCAAATCCAACAGTACTCCAGCTAAATGAAAAAAGAGGATGCTTTATTACATTATGGAAGAAAAAAAAAATTGTGGGGTTGAGTTATAGCTTCTCTGGAAAGTCCATAAAAAATTTCTGTGCTGGCCACTGCTAAAATATATTCAGTCTCGAATAACATGGATACAGCAGACAGTGCAAGGACACAGGAGATAGCTACCATATATATAGGCATGCAATAATAGTCAAAAGAGGCTCACAGAGCAGTTGCATCTGACAACTGGCTGATAGGCTATTTACAACATGCGGAAAATTTGGGATGAGCACAAGCACTCAAACTTTGGCAGGAAACTTGGGCTTTTTCTGAAGTTTAAAAATTATAAGGTCACTTCGAAAAAAAAGAATGTTCATGGACACTGATGCATTTCTTGTTTATAGTTAGAACCAAAGCACAGGTGACAGACCATGAAAACGCTTCTCTTACAGTACAGTCATCCAGATCTAAGACAGCTAAAGCAGAAAGCTGGCAAGAAAGTGCATACATCTTCCACTCCTCCTTCCCTCTTCCCCCATTATAGGGCAGCAAAGTGGAGATGCTTTAGTGAGGATGCACACTGCTGCATTGCAGCCAAGGAACATAAAGACAAGAATGAAAGTCCTTCTGTCTCCAATAGGGATAAAAAATAGATAACTAGGGAAGAATATAAGAACAGGATAGCTGTTATTATATTATCAGGTAAGACTAATAATTCCCCAGAATCCTTTCCCAGCATAGAACAGTTAACGGCTTAGAACCTCTCCAGCTTGTTTCCGAGAGAGTATGCAGAAGGATGCTCTCTGCAGTGCTGTGTGCAAGCCGTTGAAGGCAATGTCCTCATCTCCAAATTGCTCCTCTTTCTGTGACAGCCAGTACTTTGACTATCATGACAGAGCATCCTTCCGCATCCTATCCTCTGGTCTTGAATCCACTTCCACACATGCTGAAGAAAGTCCTGTGCCATATTTCCTTAGTGCCCAAGAATTTGAAAAGGATATCTGCATTTGTTTAGTCTCAGAGCTTTTCATGGGGGAAAATACAAAGCAGACATAAGGTTACAGACTTTGCCATATAGGTATCCAAATGTATTGACAGGAACTTGGAGCAGGAAATGTAGGTACACACTAATCCTCAGAAATGGTGGATGATAAAAAGAGCTTTTCACACAGTTGTTTTGGGAAGTTTTTTCAGCCAAAAAGACCTAATAAGTAAGCAAAGGCCATTCAGAACTTGGGCCGTGATCCATAGCACCATGGAAACACCAGCTCAGCACTGAAAGAAGCTCAGAAAGTGAGAAAAAATGCTAGAAATTCTGAAAGAAAGAAACAGAGAACAAAATAGAAAAAATGTCTTGCCAGATTGCACCCACATCTCGATATTCTTGGTTTACATACCTGAAAAACAAGCATACAAACAATGTGTGGTAGCACAGTAGAAGACTCACAGGAAAGCACCAAGGAAATCAAAGGTACAGAATCACTTCTATCCAAAGGACAGGTTGGACTCTTCAACTAGCAAGATGTCCTCCAGGCAGGTACAATTACTGTTTTCAAAACCCAGAGTTCCTGAAAGTGTGGACAAGGTTGGGCCGTCTCTGTCTCCTCCAGTACATGAACTGGGGGCCATAAGTTGAAGTTGATTGAAGGCAGTTAAAAATGAATGTAAAGACATTTTTTTCATGCAACATAGTATAACTGATTGGTGGAACTCCTTGCCAAAGATAAAAATATGTCTGTGCTTCACCACTTCCACACCTTAGGAGGGCCAAGTTAGAGAGGAAGGAGTCTTTGAAGTTGAATTCCTAAGTGCACATCAGTATCAAGGTGCTCAGGCATACAGAATCTGTTCTTTCCAAACTCAATTTTGCAGGCGGCAACTTTGTCCCACAGAAAATGCAGTCCTTTGACTATGAAGAGGTTTATTTCCATGAACATCACCATGCTGTGTCAGCTCTCAGCCCTAGAAGCTCAGACATGCTGAAAGGACACCAGCACAATGGGAGGCTGCTCTTACTGCTGACAGGAGACAGCTGCACAGCTCCCTCAGCTCAGCCTGGATGCCTTCCACCGTTACAGAAAGGTAGCGAAGGTATCATATACTGTGTCCAAAGCTGTTGACACTCTTCTCATAGACACAGTGCTAGCAAGAGCCCCATTAATGATTTCTTTGTTCAATATGCAATGGAAGCTCTTGTGAGCAATGCTGTATAGCAGCAGCTTTCATAATTTAGGAACAATGCTCAAAGAGAACATTGCTGAAGTGTGCACAAGTCAGATAGCTATCCGTCATGTGACTGTGTCCTAAAATGAAATAAAAATGGGAGACAAGATATTCTACCTATTTATAAAAGCTTTCATAAGGGCAAATTAAAAAAAGATCTCTCTTAGAAATGAGAGGAAGGAAGGGATGAAAGCTGCACAGGCTTACGGCTGTGTCATGGTGTAAGAAACTTTATAGCAGACAGTATTAGAGGGGAATACAGACCTCTCAGCATACCTCCCCCATGCCTGTGCAGTTACCTCTGTAAGTGGCCTACTACCACCATCTAAACTAGAGCTGCCCACCCTTTCTGGGTAGAATCCTTTGGCAGAAAGGACTGTTTTAAAATCCCAGGAGGATGCCAAAATAGATATATAACTGTATATGAAATCTGCAGTATTGTTCCTCTGCCCAATATATACAGTGTCTTGAATAAGACTCTTCACTGACCTCAAAGAAAGCATCAGCATTATTTAAAAGACCAATTGTGTGTCACAGTGTCTCAGCAGGAAAGTGTCTGAAGCAGAATGAGACCCTGAGCCATTGCATAGCAAGAAGTGAGACCTTATCGCAAATCTGAGCAGGGCAACGCAATCAAGACCAGAACAAAACGAAAGAAATTCCAGATTGGATTCTTAATCGTGTTTTTAACCAGCATATACAGCATTAATTATATCAGAAGGTTATTCTTTCTGATAGATAACCGTCCCCTGAAAATAATATTTTCCTTATCTGGGCACTTGCAAGACATGAAATTGCTTCCTAGCTATATGACTTACTGCATAATAACATATTAACCTAACTAATTACCACTTCACTGGCTCAAACACTATTTGAGAAAGTTCAAATGATTTCCTGCTTTAAAAACAGTTTCAAATTGTAAACAGCAAACGGAAGAAAAATATATTTACTTTCCTTCATGTTCCTGTATAAAGTATAAGAGCAGCTGAAGTAAGGTTTGAAGTAATCTTTATTTTTGGTGTTTTTTTCCTTTGAAAAAAACAAAGTCAGATATCTGCCACTGTTTGAGTAGGGTTTTTTTGCTGTCAGTGGCTACTTACATGATTTTTTTTGTCTGTCTTGTTTTTTACATGCTTCAAACATTAAGTACAGGATAATTTTCTTCACCACAGTTAAAAATATAGGATTGGCGAACATTTGACAAAGTCTTTTCTACCAACTGTTCCAGTCAAACAGATGTTAATCGCCTACATACTTTTTATGTCTGGTTTTCAATCATTCCAACAGCCTTTAAAAAAGGAGTACATGTGAATTTCCAATACATTTCTAATTCAAAAAAATCAAAGCAGGGAGAAATTTAAGTTGGGTTTTTCTGGTGGGTTGTTTTTTTTTATTTTCATATTCATTCATCATAAAGAAAATAGATAAAAAAGACATTATCATTTTCTGATTTTTCTTTGTCAACATGAAAGAATCTTGTTTTTCTCCAGTTCTGCTAGGGACTGCACTGCAACTGCAGATCCTACCAAGAAGAGAGACAAAAAAATACAAGTCTAAGAAAACTCCAAGATATCAAGTGTTCATCAAAACAGCCCAGCAGCTGAAACATTTCTTCTGTAGGGAGTACCTTTCACTAGTCACTCTTTGGGAGAGTTTCAGACTCTTCTGTCCTTTTGACATCCTCCACCCCCAACCCTGCAGTCTAAGGGCTGGTTAAGTCTGCACTATGTTGCTTTTTATTCCTCTTGTAATGTGCTCTTTTCAAAGAGTCTCCCAAAAGCTAGTGAGTTTAGTATAGACCACCTCTGAAACAGATGCAATTTCACTGCAGGGTCGAAGTCACCAACCAATACCTCCAAGAATTTAAAGAAAAATAAAAATTCACAGCTCTTATGTGCCTGAAAGTGTTGACTGATGAATGTACACCCTGGTATATATTACTTGGACCCGCTGCAGTCAGATATAGCTACATTTACTGTCTGTCATAAAACATTTAGAAAATTGCAGAGCTGGATCATAACATTTTCCCCTCCAGAAAAGTACTGCATGTTGTTCTGCTTCATCTGGAAACTCTGAAGATTTGTTTTGAAAAGCTGAAATCGTCTTAAGCCAGGTCACATTTTTAAAAATTATTCCAATATTAATTTAAAATTTGGCAAAGTTCCAGAGATAACGCAAAGTTAAGAAACAGATGGCTTCAACATGAAAATAGCCACATAGAGGGTTAAAACACCACATAAAATATGCATCTTTATTTGTGTTTTCCAATCTTCTGCAATGCCTAATCCATTACAGTCTCATTTATCTGCTACTTTCACCCCTAATATATCTAAAATGAGTACTGTGAAATACTGAAATCTTAGCTGCAGTCACTGAAAATGTCTGAAATAGGGTGAAAATAGCTTTCCCCTTTCACTGCTGTGGATAACTAAACTAACATCATGTCTTTTTAAAAAGAAGAGGTGTTGGCAGCAGTTTGCACACTTATATGTGCTTATGTGCATGTGTTTGCACATTTGTTAACATTCATTTCAGAAAGTTCTGTTTTCTCTGAAAACTACTGGAATTTGGGTAAAGAAGAAGAGATTGAGACCCCAAAGCAGTGATACATGATTGACATCAATGGAGAACATTTTTCTGCTTGTCTGTTCTTCATTTGTTCAACCTTTTTTTAATCAGAAGCAACTAGGGAATGAGAATTTTTTCTCTGAAGACTTTGACCTCTCAGTTAGGAGAGAGGAATATAAACACTTCTAATGACAACTCCAAAAGGTCATTCAGAAACAACAGAGAAACCTCGCAAGCCTGTCTTTTCTGATATTCATTAGGTAAAACATCCAGGGTGATCTTCATGCACTAGAAAGTAGAGAAAGCAGTGAACAGAAATGCAAGCTAAATACTGAATTGCAATACAGGTTACTACCAGACTCTGAGGATTATCCTAGCTTCCCATGTTTAAAATGGGATTATTTGGGTGCCTACATTTGTTCCAATTAAATAGCTATTTGCCTCTTTGCATTTTTAAATTTCTGTCCCCAAAGGCTTCACACAAAAATACCCAAGTTTGGTAGCAAGAAAGACACTGTTTCCGGTTGTTAGATATTTTCAAGAAAGCAAGCCATCATTTAAGGCTTGATGAACAGAGAGGGAGATTGCCAGGGAGACTGCAAAATGTTGCTCACTAGATGTTTAAGCTAAGACAGACAAGCCTTTGCTGATAACACCTTAGGCACAGTGGATCAGCCTTGACAGAAAGGGATGGTCTTCAGTCCTTTAAAATGAAACTCTGCTCATGATGTAAGGTCATCTTCAGAAGACAGTTGTTTGCCAGAGTACTGCTCAAGGTTATAGTAACCCCATAGAGCAGGAAATGTTTCCAGGAAAAAGCTGGCACATCGATTGATGCATATCTGGTCTCCAAAATCCCATCAGTGCACTGCTTCCATAAACACTTTGTCAAGAGCAGTGTGATCTCCAAGAAGGCACAGCTATCTATGAAAAATAGGTCTATTTTACTCCTTCAGCAGAGAATATGTGTGCAAGCTGTCTACCATGTGCTTTCGTAGATCGCCTTTCACTGCAGCCCTGCTTTAACTCCAGTAAATTGATAGTTAATTAAAGGTTACAGTCACATGAACAAGGCAGGAACCTGGAACAAATCTCCCATGGCATCTCCTGTGGTACCTCAGCAGCAACAAACAGCCTGTGCCTTAAAAGACAGATTCTAAAACCATTATTTACTGCCAAGTGACAAATGGGAATGTGCCCAACTCACTTTCAGTGCTGAGCCCACAGTATGGCTTACCACAAAGACTCAGTTACATGTCCATGTAAACGAAATCACAGTCCAAACATACCTGAGGTTTTCTGGCTGATCCCAAAGATTAAAAGTGTCAGTAAATATATGGATGGATGTCTATAGCTTACATGCATTCATATGGCTTTTCTTTTTTTTGTAGCCTTCATTGCCACCTTCAGAGACTGAACCTCCTAGGAACCACAAATATCTATTGACTACTGATAAAGGAAAATTACTTGCTATCAGGATTTCCCATACTGTAAAGCTTGACTGCTTCAGTTTCAGTACAGAAGTGAGAAGCACTGTGTTACACACTCTTAATGTGGAAACAGGTATAACAATGCAGATATAGCAAAACAGTGCATAAATTCTCCACTACAGTTTGTCTCACTTTGCAAGAAAAACAAAAATAAATTTATCGATATCACGTGTCTATTTGTACTATCACACAAAATTGGTACTTATTTTTCTAAGTTAAATATGCAAGCAAATTAAATTAGGTTTAATTATGATTATTTAGTAGACCTTCATATTTAAAGGCCAAATGAACAGAAATTGATACATTCAGTGATTTACTGAGGAGGGTAAGGAGATACTTTGGAGTATCATTGCCTTTGCATCACCTTGTGTTCTGCATAGAGACACTTTCGGCAATGCTTTCTGCCTCGTTTTCCTTTACATCTGATAAGTTTCTGAGAACCTTGGTGTAAGTTAGATAACAAAGTGTGTATATTAGCATTACACCAATAAACTCTGCCCTTTACAGACCACCTGTGACCCCTCTGCTTATATATGGAGAAAGGGGAAAGTGTAGGTGATATTTTTTTGTATGCTTATCAACCCCAGTTCATCCTACAGGTGTCTATACTGTGACAAATGACATTTGATACAAGTCAGATCCCCACTGGCAGAAGACCCTGACTAATTGTCACCCTTCACCCCTGCTTCACCTTTCTTAAGAGGTCCTACACGAGGGGAGATTAATGTGATTCCAGTGATTCAGACTTCAGTAAAGAGCTCTCTCCCAGGCAAAGTGAGGTTAAAGATAAGGTTAGAAGGTTAGGTGCATATAAAGGCACAGAGGTTAGGGCAGCTACCAGCACCAGTCCAATGACAGAGTAATGAAGATGGCACCCCTTAGGCTGTCCTTTTTTGTTTTGCCCAAATGACCAGGGACAGTCTTACAGCTTATTTAACTGCAAGGGGCCCAAGTCAACATAAGTCATGAGATCAGCCCTGCCACTGTACTCCCAAAACATACAAACCAATATTAACCTTCAATCCTAACAAACCAGAATACGTTTTGTTCCACCATATTTGGTCTGAGATATTATTTTACCGTTATGATGCTAAAGGAATAATGTATTTCTGTGATACAGTCCTTGAGCCATTAGCGCTTACATCCTCTCCAGTGTCATCACACTAATAATATGCTTTTCCCCTCTTGTGTTTTGTTTGGGATTTTTTTCCTTCGATACACAGGAAGTCTGAAGGGGTCTTTTTCCACCTCCTTCAGGGAAGAATTTGCCCTTACTCCATAATTCATAATGAAAACCCCTCACTAATTTTGTAGTCTAAAATCTCCATAACGTTTTTTTTTAATATGGCTTTTTCCCATCCTTTTGAGTCCTGCAATTCTGTCTTGTTCAAACAGCCTTTTACAAACTCTTCTTGGTCCAGGTGAGTATAAAATCCCATGAACAAATTCTTCTGGAAAGTGAGGAAAAAGGGGGATTGTTTGCCATTTATATACCCTGATAAAAGGAATGGTATTTCTGGAAACAGTCAGAAATATCAAAGGCTTCTCCAGAAGACTGCATTTTCTCTTTTTCTCAGGCGAATCAGTTTAAGGCTATACTTGACCTGTGGGTTCTATAGGTCGAGTACATGGCCCATTACCATTTAAAACAGAGAAGTGTTAGCAAGAAGCTGTGGGCAGGATATCTGTCCCCTCCTCAGCACATAAAACAGCAAATTAAAAATATCCTTCTTAAAATCATCAACATTTCCAAAGTTTCCAAAATTCATCTCTCCTAATTCTAGTATAAATTAAAGCAGTGTAATGGCGCCTTTGACAGGCTGTTGGGAGAAATTATTTCCTATCACACTCATTTTTGTCACTGTCTGCAAAGGAGAAAATTAAAAAGAATAACCTGTCTCCAAACGTTATTTCCAGGTTCAATGCACACAACCCGAGTTAGGATGCAGAGGAAATGTTCGCCTCCTTAATGAAGTGACCCCAGCAGTTGAAAAGTTAATACCACTTTCCATTTTGAGACTTAGTGGGCACTGGATATTTTTCCTCTTCTTTTACTTTCCCTGTGATTAATTGACAAGAAACCTCTTCGCTGGATGTCATCAATTCACCATAATCTCTGCTGTCTATTAGACAATTTCATTCTCGAATCTAATTTTTTATGTTTGAGGCATGAATGTAATCTGTCCACCCCAGATGCTGGATACTTGTGAGAAACAACTGTTAAGGGTACCAGCCATTTTTCTTCACATTTGATGAGTTACCATTGCTGGCAGCTCATAAAGACTTCTATCTTGTTCTATTTCTAAGTACCTGTCAAATGCACAGTATATTTAAAGACAGAGCAGAGAGACTTCGTAGTCATTAGGGTTTTGTTGTTTCTTTTTTCTCACACACTAGCCTTATCAGATCTTTGTAGTGCTGCCATACTTGACTAAACCTTTGTCAGCCTGTATTCTACAAAGTATCTCCTGGGAATGGTTCTGGGTTTTATTTATCCCAAGACTGAGATAATTAAGCAATCTATCAACTGTGAGGCTTGCTGGATTGTAAGGCCTTCTTGTTGTCTTGACCTTGACGTTTTGGATGCTGTAAACTATGACGGATATGCCAACCATAATCAGTCCCTCAAGGTTGTGGGTAGTTTTTTGCACCCAAGACAAGAACAACAGAAACACTTATACTCTTCAAATTACCCAGTCTTCTGCCATTTATCTGCAGTTTCTTCACAGGTATTTGTCTTACACTGCTATTTGAGCTGATGCACAAATGCAGTAAGAGAAGAAATAACTATTTCAAATTCAGTTTCTCTAGCTCCTTCTGTTGATTATATCCAAATCCAAAAGAGGCTGAATTATCAGAAATGAAGTACAGAAACTTTCAGAAGAAATGTGTGATCTCTGATTGCTTGGTGATGGATGTTATGGATCCCTCTCATGCACAAGATTTTCTATCATAACAAAGGCTTTTAACTCCTCAGTGTGAGCTGATCATGAAACAAAGTGAAATCAATTTCAGCATGGAAGCAGACTTGAGAAAAGGCTCAAGAATGAGGGTGAAGGAGCCAGGAGTGCTTCTGCAGCAGTGCATCTCTTGCAATAACAGCCATCTCAATGCAGCTAGTAACCCAAGTTTTCATGGGAAGAGGCTTCTGTTCCTTTCACAATGGCAGACCAATGATTGCTTACACAGCAGTGGTGTCACACTTTAGTGATAAGGGTGTCTAGGTGCTTCTCTTTGTTCTAATGATAATGAATGGGTAGTCTATAAGATCTAATGAAGTTCCTCACCAGGAAAAAACCCTCAGGATGTTCTGAAACTAGAATGACCACATTGACAGCCCTGGGGGATATGCTGAATGATGAAGAATAGCTGTTAGAAATGCTGCTGACCAATAGATCCCAATAAAGTAAATATTAAATGTAAGTACTAAGTGATGGGGGTAGATGTGGAGAATCAGAGCCCAGCAGCTTGGTTCTTAAGTTTAGGTTTTGTACCAGACCAGCCACACATGCTCAGTTTCAAACAGGATATTTTCTCCTTCAAAATGGGGAAAGACTGTACTAGTAAAAGGAATTGCACCTATCTCTGCTTCTCTCCATGTCAGTAGAATCTCACCAAAAGCAGCAGGAGGACATGTGTTAGCTGGTAGAAACCAGGCATATAAAAATGTACCAAAATACGAAAGTGAGGTGAAACGTGCTGTAAGAAGGCTTATCAAGATATTCCATCATATCTTCTCTCTGCATTTAAACCTCCCTCTTATTTAAACTCATCGCTTTGAATATCCTGTCTATTGAGTTTGCTGAAGACAGTCTGGTTTTCCCCATACCCTCGCAGTTCTGCGAAACTCACAATGGCTTTGTGAATTATTGCAGTCATATAAGATATATCGTATATTTTATGGTTTGCTTAGTACATTCTGAGCATATTTAATATGGGTAATAAAAGTATACACTGTCTTTTTCTTGTGTAACCTATCAAATAATTCACAAATAAATAAATCATATGAAAGCAAATACAATTTTTCGAACTATCATTAAGTGTTCTATATTTAAAAGAAATGCTGGAGAAAAGTATTAAAAGCTTAGCTCTAGAAATTGAAGAGACACCATGAAAATGAAAATCTCATTTCTCCCTGAAAATCTGGCTCCTGTTATAGTTACAAGCAACTCCTAAAATTACTATAGGTGAAAGAATAATCTCTATTTCCTGCAGTATGTTACATTGTGCATTTGACAGCACTTTGTGTGTAGTCATTTATTAAATCAATTTCTCCTCTGCTGAGAAGACTCTTATCAATACCAAGAAGAGAACAAAGAAAAACAAATATATATGTTTTTTAAAAGGAAGTTTGTAAATAATTTCCAAGACACACTAGCTGCAGTTAATCCCCGGAAATCAATGGATCTATATTGATTATTCTCTCAGAGTCTAGCCTACCTGTTAATAAATGGGGTTTATTAAAATCTTTTTACATCAAAAGCTATATTTTTAATACACTGGCATCACTTTAATATTTGCTTGTTGTTTGGCAAGCTGAGCGTTACATGCCAGTAGAGCCAGGAGAAGACACAGAAGGGGCATACTGGCACAGCCTCTGTATTTCCCTATAGTCATAGCCTCTGGTCTATTAGAGGTCCATCTCTGGAGAATCCTTGCCCACCTGTGGCAACATGGTAGGTGGACAATCAGCCTCCCTGGAGCAGCATGGACAGACCAGGATGGAGGCAGCTGACTCCTGCCCTCTTGAAGATCAGGGACTCCAGATGATGTTCCAGGCGGTGTGTTCCATAGGGCCTGTGTTTTATCCACCAGCCACACAGGGATGTCTTAGACACTGCAAAAACATATTGGAGTCCCTAAACTGAGATGCCTCCCACTCAAGCCAGGTCTCCACAGTACCTCTACGCTCAAAGCAGGAAACCCTGTAAAGAAGCCCGTGACAGCCACTTGTGGGTAGCGCAGGAGACACAGGAGGACATACTCTACCCGTGTTCCACAGAAAGGAAAATGAATCTTTATTTCCTCTTCTGCTTTGTCTCCTTCTTCCTTCTAAAGTATTCCATGCTTTTTGCCAAAGTTTTGCACCTTCCATGTGATCTCATCTGTCAACACGGCTGAGGTTCTGATATGAATGATGCTCTATCACCACCAAGGGCTCATCTTACATAAGGCTCCCTGTAAAGTTCAGCCATGCTCATGATATTGCAGAGGACAATCACTGATCTACTTCTGTTTCAAAAAAAACCCATGCCATTAAATAGTGAGCAAATAAACCTTATTCAGAGGACACTATTTCAATGTGACACTTATATCTGCAGGAACATATTTCCCAGACTGCTATTGAAATTCTATAATCTGAATAGGAGAGATACAAACGAGTTGCAAGGAAAAACAAATCTTTCCAATTGAGCTTCATTTTTCACTTCAAAATTATAATGATTGACTGTGATCCATACCAGACAGGTCATTACTGCAACTGTAATAAATCCTCAGGTCTCTAGTCAAGTATTTATGGAGTAGAAGCTCAGGTGTTGTGGTTTAACCCCAGCCAGGAACAAAGCACCAGACAGCTGCTTGCTCACTCCCTCCTAGCAGGATGGGGGAAGAGAATTGGAAAGCTAAAAGTAAGAAAACTTGTGTGTTGTGATAAAAATATTTTAATAATGGAAATAAAATAAAATAGCAATAATAATGATAATTTGTAATGAAAAGGAGAGTAACAGAGAAAGAGAAATAAAACCCAAGAAAGAAAATCAATGCAAATGAAAACAATTGCTCACCACCAACCAAACGATGCCCAGCCAGTCCCCAAGCAACACCACCCCAGCCAACCTCCCCTCCAGTTTTATTGTTAAGCGCAATGCCATATGCTATGGAATATCCCTTTGATCATTTGGGGTCAGCTGTCCTGGTTGCATCCCCTCCTAATTCCTTGTGCACCCCCAGCCTACATGCTGTTGTGGTGGTGTGAGGTTCAGAAAATACCCCAACTCTGTGTCAGTGCTGCTCAGCAATAATAAAAACATCATGTACAGAAAAGCATGTTGTGTATGGAGCCTGATTCTCAGTATAACAGCAGGGACAGAAACAAAGTTGAGAAGGACCATAGAAACAGCGTATATTGACAGGGCTGCTGTTTGGGCCTAAATGCAGTTGCAGAGGCTGACTGTCAGGATCCTCCAGGTAACCAAGGTGCAACAACATTTGCTATGCTGAGTAAGTGCCTGCAGGAATAGTGCTTTCAGGAAAAGGCATAGAGAGAACCATCCACTCAAGGATTATGCAGATTCCATGAACTCCTGGGAAGGCAGAGGCTGCCCAGGTTTATTCAGCTGTGGGACAGGAAGGAAGGGCAGGGCAGAGACAGGGTAGGGAACAGTAGGGTAGGCAGTGCTTTGGTCACAGCTTTTCTGTGCAGCACACAGTTCAGGTGGCTGAAAAAGCCCTGAGAAAGGCTTTTGGGAGCATAAGCCTTTCCATCATCCCTGTACAAAGCCGCTCCATTCTCCAGAGAGGGCTGTAACATGAATGCTTTGGCTGGTACTTCACAAGAATTAATCCTTCCTCATCCTTTTTCATCAGTTGAATAAAGTTTCGGTTACTGGTGTATAAATCAAACACACAGGGAATATTAGTCCCATCCTTATAAAGAAGAACTTACTGTGATCTGTTTTTCTGAAACTTCGGTGCATGATGGTCTGTTGCCTGTTCCTGGGCAAATGATACAGTAAAAATCACCCAGCCGAGCAGCAATTTCTCAGCACTGTCTTTATATTTTACCTGTGCAGGAGCAGGGATTTTTCACACACGATATCATTTTCAGCCCTGTGGAAAGATTTTGCAACAATAAACACCTGAGCCTGCATCTGCAGTAAGCACTGCTGGACTCAGCTCTGCACTGGCTCTCCCATGGGGAGGAATAACTACCCCTCCATGTAAGGATCCAAGGGCCCACCACATGGGTAGAGACTTTTTAAACACTTGCCAGTTATGGGATACTTATATTCACAGGTTTATTTTGCAGCCATCTACCTCTCCCTTTGCAGCACAAAGCCATGATTCTTTCCACTCACACTTGCAAGATGTTCCTGTGTTGGCTCCGACAACATTTAGAAATAAAACAGCCTCAAGGAGCCCTACAGTGTTCTTAGTGCCCTCAGCTTTGTGTTCCTCCAGGGTTTTCACAAAGTAAATGAAATCCATGTAGGCCTGAGTCTGATAAACATTTGTTTGTTTTAAGCTGTGCAGTTAATGCAATGAAGAAGATGAACTACGGTAGAGTAATTTGGTTTTGGTGAAAGAGAGATCCCTCCTTCTCTCATGTGGAATGTTTTATTTATTAATAAGCCAAAATACTTCAAAATACATCTGCACAATTTTATAAGGGCCTATAGCAGGGGTAGTTGCACGTTTTTCTTGCAACACTGGAAACATAAATAATACTGTGAGATATCCACCTATAAATATATACTTGACTGATCTATTGGCTTAAAACAGCATATGTTACACTGTGACGAATTACCCATACTCTTCAGCAAACAAATTATGTTACCCGATCGGACAACATAATGTTTCCATCCTTTCTTTTCATTTCAAATCTGCATTCCTTCTGGAAAGTGCATTCCGCATTTCACTGTAATTTCACCTCCACTCACCCCTGATTCATGTGATTCTGTAATGAAATACCAATTTTTTATTTTCCCTTTTAACATAGATCTCGCTCCAGAGAATGTTTTAGTTTTCTTGTATAAATTTATTTTTAAGGCGTCATGAAAAGCCTATGCATGTAAAAGCTATGATTAAGGCTTTGCATTGTGGATGCTATAAAACTTTTAAGTGCCCACTAAAGTGTGAGGACAAAATATGATGGCAGAGGAAAGGGCTGTACAAGAAATGTTACCTGGCTTACTCCAAGTGTCCATCTCATGGTTTCTGTTTGGTTCATCATACACCACCACATCAGAAATTACTGGGAACAAACCTTTTCAATATGTCTGATTCCTAGATACCAGCCTGTGGACTAAATTGTGCTGAAAACCACCTTGAGATACATGCATTCTCCCTTTCACTCATTTTATTCTCACTTTCCCTCATTTCAAATGCAATATCACAGTGAGAAGGAGGAAAAACAGCAGAAGAAAAGTATTCAGAAGAATAAGCAAGGACAAGACACCCGGGCAGAGGTACCATAGTGTCCTCAAATTTCCATCAGTAGAACCTCTTATGTGACAGCAAAGAAATAAAACATTTGACAGTAGATTGCAGATGTGGCAGGCAGGACCAAAACCTGTGGTGAAAAGTCCATGGTATTTTTTATAATGCTTGCTAAAGAGAAGCAATAATAGCCAGCACGAGTCAGAAGATAACCAGCAAGCACAGCAACAGAAAAAAGAAGAGGAGATAGTAACTTGATGCTAGTGTCATCTCATTTTGCCTCTGAATTTCTTCAGAGCTACTGCTGGATAGCAGGATGGATCCTGACTAGCAGCTATCACACTACAAATGAATGACAAGAAATCAATACGGTGTAGAAATTAGAATGGAGAAAGTACTGCCCATCATCTTTTCTGCAGATAAAAAGATCATGTCTGGTCTTCTTCGTAGATGCTGACAGTCTCTGTCAATATCCAGGTTTCTCTGTTTCTTTATCAACATACCCTTTAACAGCCAGTGTAGCTGAGACCTGCTTTAAGGAAAATTTTCAGTCAACTAAATCAGTGTCACAAATCACTCTGCTCAGTGATCTTCCACTTCAAACAGATATTTCATTTATGTCAGTGCTCCACAACCTAACAGTGTTGAAAGGAGCAGCTTCTAAAATAGCAAACCACATTCTGCTTGTGTCACTGGAATGCAAGATTCAACACCAAACTTTCAGGAAGCATTAAGCAACCTAGGTGGGGATGTTAAATTAACAGCTACCTTGTATTAACTGAGCTCTTCAACACTGCATCCCTTCTGGATGTATGTGCAGTCCTTCTTGCACCCTCAGCTCCAGAGCGATTTCTTTAGAGTTGTCTGTTACATCCTGGACTTAACATATAATTATATTTTGACTTGAGATCATTCTCAGGAGCATTGAATCCAGAATCATTGTGATGGCTTAGTAACCAAACACAGACTCAGACTTAACATGAGGAATCAGTTCTCAGACATAACCCATGCCAATCATGATCAGCTGTAACAGAGGATCATCTTCAGCTTGTAGTTGAGAAAAGGACTGCATTTCACACCAAACCAAGAGCAGCATAACAGCTTTTCAGCAGAAGGTAGCATCATCCCTGACAACAAAACAGCTGTTGACCACTGATTCTCCCACCTTTCTGGATGATTTGACCTTTTACACTGCCAAAAACTGCTCTTAGACTGATCCCTGACAGCATATCGTCAGCCTTCAGAAACTCCAACATGTCAACCCATTCTACAACTCTGGGTAAGCACAAGAGACAAAACACAAATGTTGTTTAACCTGGCAAGCCTTTCTGAGAAACCATGAAGGTATTTAAATAACAAATATCACACTGACTTCAGTGAGACACATAGGTTTGAATAACTGCATGGAATTAGATCCTAGTGCTCTTCTTTGTTGATGTTTATATATCTTATTAGGCTTTCTTTTTAGCTCTTGACTTTCCTATATATTTTAGTTCCCTCTTAACGCCAACATTTGCTGTCAGTTCTTCAGACTTATACTCACCCAACTTGCAGGCAGGCAAAGTCTCCCCTTACAAGCTGAAATATCTGGCTCCTTCACCATTTTGTTAAAAATCCTTTCAGTTCTCTAATCATTTTTAGTTTTCAGTTATGTGTTCTGGACTGAACATAATGTGCTTGTTGAGGTTGTATAACACTGATAGAAAGAAGAAATATAACTACGCCACTCTGAAACATGACACCTCTGAATATGAAAATCTGAATCACTCTGGCCTTTTCTTCCTGGCTTATTATATTGTAAAATTACCTCCAGGCCCTTTCTAGCACTATCAATTTCTTCCGCTCCATAGAATCGTAGAATAGTTTGGGTTGGAAAGGAATTTAAGATCATCTAGTTCCAACCCCCCATGACATGGCCACAGATACCTCACACTAAACCAAATCACCCAAGGCTCTGCCTAACACAGCCTTGAATACCGTCAGCTATGGAGCATTCACAACTTCCTTGGGCAACCCATTCCACTGCCCCACCACCCTTACAGTAAAGAATTTCTTCCTCATATCCAATCTAAACTTCCCCTGTTTAAGTTTGAACCCATTAC
>JANRGW010009456.1:0-28172 GCA_024733675.1 Psilopsiagon aymara | reverse complement strand
GGGGGGGGGGGGGGGGGGAGGAAAGGCAGTTGTGAAAGCTACTCAGTAAGTGAAAACTGCAGAATGGTCATTCATATTTCTGAATTTAGAGGCCACACTGCTCCGCCCTACCATACCCACTTCGGATTTAGGCTTTCTCATTCAGGACAGTTGAAACTGGGAAGATTAATAACATTTGATGTCAGCTAACAAAGAGTGACAAGGTCCACTTCCAAGGAAGAATTCCACTGCGTTATCTGCTTTAAAGCACTCTGCAAAATTTCTGGACTAAGAAGAGTGGGTAGGACATTGGTTTAGCTCAGGGCAATACACTCAGTGACAGCTTTTTTAAGACACCCCATGGATCATTAAAGCTTTGGTCCATAAAGACATTTAAGAGCATCACTTCTGTAATTTCAAACACAATCAAGTGGCTAACACTCTAAAGGATCTAAGACTAATTTCTTTGTGCCTAATTCTATACACAGAATTGTGATAGTAGTGCCTCCCAGCCACAAGGTTTAAATACATCCAGATTAAGACGTTTCAGCACTGTGTCAATAGAGCCATAAAGTCCCTAAACTTGTTAGTCTGTGTAGCGCATGCTGACACTAACACACAAGAGAATCTGGCCCAGGGACTTGAATTCTGCATTGCAAATTGTGATAAGAGGTTCATTTAACTCAAAGAGAATTTAACTTAAGCACTGTCATGTACTTAGCATACTACAGAAATATTAAACAAGATGTAAAGGAGATTTAAAGTAGAAAACATTTCATATTGTATGAATAACTTTAAACTTGAAAGTTATTAAAATGTCTTAAAGTAATGAGTTAGTCAACCCTGAATCCTGAACTTATTATAGCTATCTGTCACTACAATTTCATCAGTGTCCAGGTACTGTGTTTAAAGTACATAAAATCTGTTTGATTTTATCACAGTTTCATTTTCCACCTTAATTGCATTCGGCAGGGTTAATCTGACAGTTAGAAACTCCTATGTGCAGTAATTTTATGTAGGGGATTTAATTAAGCCTAGGGTATGGTGTTTTAATTAGCTACATAAGATTTACTTGAGCTGAATACTTGAATTCTTGAATTGACTAGTGCCAAAAGCAGTGTGACACTTGTGCTGTTATTAGCAAAGAAGGCCATGGTGCTTGTTTTGAAGCAAATCCTCTCTAATGTCTAAAGTAACTTGAAAATCTGTGCAACTCTGATTCAATACTAGTACCTAAAAAGATCCATTTACAAAAGACTTTCCTAACTGGTGGAACTCACTTCAGTGAGGAGGCAAGAGAACAAAAGAAGGGGTGTTTGGTATGTGAGTGCTTAATCATTAGCACCCCAAGTGGCACTCTCCAAGGCAATGTTCAGACAGAATTTAGGGTATAGCATGCACTAGGGACTGTTTGCAATAACCAGTACGGAAAAAGGTGCTCTGTTGGTTTTAGTTGAAGTGAATCAATCCATAGCCACAAAGACATACACAAAGATGTACACAGGTCCAAAGAACAGCTCTTGGCCCATTTTCCTTACTAACATGAATGTATTCTCAAGCTCTGCTATCTGCCTCCTGTCTCCTCTTCGTTGAGCCTGGAGAAAGGGCTGACAGTAAGATCATGTTGCTGACTGAACATGCCTCTTGCGAGGTCTTGGCAAGAAAGGAGAGAAAACTGGCAGCAGATGCAGCCCTGACTTCATCACCTCCATCCTTTCTGTTAGACAAAGAATGCAATCCCTTTCTGACAGCAGGACCCTGCAGACTTGCAGACTTCCTTCCCTGCCATAGGTCTCAAAATGTGCCTGCAGGACCTTGCCATACCACTTCGGTTAGTCACTCCTTGTTTTCCCAGTATCTCTCCAGTACTTCAGCAGCTGTTCCAAGAACTCCCAGGAGCCTAATGCAAGTGTACTCGTCCCTCATCACTCTTGTGAACTACTGGCACCTACTACCTCAAACAGCTCTTCAGTGAGAAACAGGGCACCTGGAAGACGTTAGACAATAATTTTTAATATCCTTCTGTCCAGAGAGCTGGAAGGACTGGTAGTTCAGGTTTATTTGAATAGAGTAAGGTAATTCTTGTGCAGGCTTGCTAAAGGTTTTTTTAAAAAAAACATAATTGTTTAACAGTTCTGCCTCAAGCTAATGTGAAATACTCCAAGCTATTGAACTTATCAGTGTGCATATCTGCTATTACCAGGTGTGGTTTTCAAGTGAAGCATAACAACAAAACATTTGGAGACTACTCATTAAACTCTCAGTGGCAGTCTTGACATGACCAGAAAAGCCACATTTCTGCTCCAGAAGCTGAACTTTACATCTAGCAATGCAAAAGGTGATATTTTTTAACTCATTCAAGTATTCTTCTGTTTAATAAACATCCTTTTGTGGATTGTAAAGACCTGTTTGAAAATCCTTTGTGCAATTGTAAAAATCAAACCGTATTCAGAAGAATGTCAGAAACTCCGGGCTGAGGAAGAGAAGAACTTTGCAGCTGCATTAATTTCAGCTGCCATCATGGCAGATTTCATAATACAAGAGTAATATTTGCAGGAGAGTAATATTTGCAGGAGAGATTTCTAAGATCCAAGTATGTAAGAAGGAAATTAGAGATTCAATAGGAAACACTATAATAATTTTTTTGCAGTAGATGCTAGGAGAACATTGTGTTTGTTGCACATCATCTTTCAGAAAAAATAGATATTGACTGAAATATCAGAAAAGAGCTCATTGGAAATATTTGCAGAGCCTTTTCCTTGATGACCTAGCTAAAGTAACTTTGAATGATCACATTCTTCCTATGCAAAATTATCCTGTAATTTCATTGGTCTACATTACTCTTAGTTTCCTTTCCTAAATATGCTGCATAATGCTGATAAAAGATAGGAGATATCACATTCACTATCCTTATACATATGGAGAGATACATAAAAAAATTGCAAAGCAATATGTGTTTCTGTAAAGTGAAAGGTATGCAATAAAATTAAAGTATTTTGTTTTGATGTGATTCTTACAAAATGCAGCTTCCAGGAATGATATCACTCTTTTAGCTGGAAGATCTTGGCTGACCTGGTAATGCCATTTCTGGAAATCCATAAGTAAGTAAAACATGCAAGATTACAAGTAATTCAGCAGCGTTCGATGGATTTGTGATGAAGCAGACAGGGAATGCATAATTCCAGTCTATATCCTGCCAAATGTTAAGTCATACTGATGCTGGGTGAGATACAACAATGGATTTTTAAATCATTGTTCATATGGTGTTTTCCCTGTGCATTATATTTGCACAAATTCTGTGTGTATTTTTGTGGTAGACTTAGTTCTTCTGCAATTTGTTGCAATGATCACATCAGGCATTATTAGTGAAACCTGCAGCACCCAAACATTTCTAAGGCGATTTTTATGGTCTACCAACACACAAAAATGTTTAGGAGCACAGTTCTGTGATATGTTTTTGTGCTCTTATTGTATTTAAGTTCTACACTTCTGAGCAGGACTCTTCAGTGTTCACAAAATATACATAATAAATAATAATAATATTAAAACAGCCAAGATGTCCATATTACTGTGTCAGTGACCCCCGCTAGCTGCTTTTGTTAATACTATCAAAAAAGCTCCACAGTGAATCATATGTAATAATTTGATAATGAAGAAATCTTCTTCCTAGTTTCCACTAGTTTACTGGAGGTTTAAAGATGGTAACTCACTTCTTTATTTACTTGGCTTTCATATTATCTGTTCTAAATAAATCGTATGTTTATTTGCATAATATGTAGAAATGTCTGTATAATAGGTTTCGACTTTATGAGATGGATTTGTTCCACCATAAGTTAGGAAGAATAATGCAGATGCTAAGACTTTGGAGAGGTATCTGAGAGGTATTTTACTGTAGCTTTAGGCCTTATTTTTATTAGAAAATGTTTTTCTCCTGTTTCAAGAAGATTTTGTTTTCTTCTTATTTGCTTTGGAAGTTTCATATTGTTCTGTTATACAGAAAGGATAATGGTTATTATTATTATTATTGCTGTTGTTATTCAAAATAACTTTATGAGAAATCCTCAGAATGAGAAAAATAACTACAGCAAGGTTGCTACTCATTTGGAATACTGAGTTTCTGCTCTTGTAAAAGACCTCTTTCTTCTAACAAGAAACCTCCTTGAAGAAATGCCACCTAATCCATACCAGGCAAAGGGCCCTGAATATATTTCATATATCATTACTTACAATCAAAACCAGCAGTAAGAACAAGCAAAAAAATTTATCTGCCTAGAAAGCAGACCCTGGGAACTGTAAAAATCCCTTGTGTTTGCTGCAGAGCAGGAGTGACAGGTCAGGGTTATCAAATAACCCTTCCTGAGAGCAGCGTCCTCCTTCTATATAATATGCAGCACAGCCATTCGTATGGCTATACCATTGGGTGTAGATGTGCTTGAACTCTACACTGATACTCCATGATGACAAGGCTGAAGCTGTTTCTGCTTAGAAGTCTTCCTATTGCAATAAAAGACTCATGCTATTAAAAGTCTAGCAGAAGAGGCAGCGTCCTGTAGCAAAGTGCTGATGGAGATCCTTGGCTTGGGTCTGCAGACCCGTAGTGAGTGGGTCACTCCTCACGGGAGTGACTTTTGGTGCCATTTTGAATGGGACAGGGCAATATAGAGAACATGTTGCTCCTAGCTCAGCATGGTCCTTACACTCACCAAGTCACGGAGAAGGTAAAGCAGTAAGGTAAAATACAGCATCAAAAGTCAACCAGGAAAGGGTTATTTTCTACCTGTCTGGTGTATTACTCATGTCTGGAGATAAAGCTGGCCTTTTTCTGTGGGCTAAGAAAAACACAAGAAAAGCTGCCTGGAAAACATTTGAATCATTTTGTTAGAGCAATAAATTGTTTTCTAAGAAAACAATGCTGCATGTGGTACTGGTGCCTTATTGAGGAAGTGTCCTTCCACTCAGCAGAGCCAGAAGCAAGCACAAATCACTTCAGATTTATGGAGGGCATACAGGAGGTGGACTAAAACAAGTGAAGGGAAGGGAGTTTTCTTTATGCAAATGATAGACTTATATGTGATAATGACAGCAACATTTTGATAATGTCTGAACTCCAATAATAAAGTTCATTCATAAATGGACAAATTTGATCATGTATTTGTTCCTCGTATGTTTCAAAGTCCTGAATAGTTAGTGTTTACACAATAAAACTCAGCACATTCAGCACATTTATGCTTCTGAAATTTTGAAAGATTTCAGCAGAATTGACTACGTCTGTTTTCAACAGCAGTCAAGAGAGCATATGTATGCAACAAAATGCCTTCAGGGGAATCAGTCTTGCATTTTAATCTCGTTGGATCTTGTCTGATGCTTTGACTTTTCTTCCTTACAATAACCACAAAGATCGATGAATTTAGCATTAAAATGTCCCTATCTTGACCAAGTTACTGGATGTCTCTCCTTATTTTCCCTTCAGTCTTCCTTTGCACAAGTGTCTTAGTCTCCTTGCCTTTCTCTGTCTTTATCTCAATTATTAAGTAACATGGCTTGCCCAGCCCTTCAGAAAATCCTACTTAGGTGCCTGGCAGCTGCAGTCTCTTTGTTAGTGACCAGATGTTGCAGGCTACGGGGACAGCTGTGGGTTTTGCTGGGCTGCTGTTCTCTGCATCATCAACATCATCATCCTAAGACCAGATGGCACCACTGCAGAAATCTCCTTTTACTGAACCACTCTGACTTTTTGACTTGCTGTATCTCACCTCTGAAAATTTCACTAGGCTAACAAATGCATCTTGTAAACTGGATGGGGATTTTATACTATCAGTTGGACAGCTTCAGTTTATGCTATTACTTGTGTTACTTGGCCTAATATTTCCAGGGATTTTGGTAGCATTAATATTATGAGTTAAGCTCTCAGAAAGTGATGAAAATTAGACTTCACAGTAAAAATTGCCCCAAAATGTGGAGTAACTTCAAAAGATCATAGATATGAAGAATAGGACAGAAGAAAATGCTTCCGAAAGTCAGGGTATCACACAGGCTAGAAATGAAACTAAATGAAGTTATTGCCTTAGTTAGGCAAACAAAAAGAAGAACCAGCAAACCTCCCAAGAGATTAGCTGATGTTAGTGGACATGTCTCTCTTTGTGCAGATATAACTAGACAAATGATGAGTCTTCTCATTGGAAAGGTCCAACACAGACAGATCTACATCGCTTGTAGAGTAACTACACATGCACTTAATTTTCCCACCAAACCTAATGTGCCTCTATAGCAGTTATTAATGCAATTTACCATATCAATTCAGAGCTCAGTGAAGCAAGTTCCCTATGAAAAACGAATCTTCATCTCTATTCCTTTTGTGTTTTATTTCCTCCACCCCTACCCCTTTAGTGATCGTTATCTGCCTCAGGTTTCAACACCTCTATCAAGCAGCCTGCAGCGTTTCAGGTTTAATATCATTTTACCTTTCAAATATAGCTACAGAAGAGTGATGTGCTGGGATTACCTCACCAGGCTTGTCTGATCTAGGTGATTGTAGCTTTGCAAGTATCTAGTCAATCGGCAGCAATGCTAAATGAGGGAAGTAGTGAGGTTTTTATTCTTCCAGGCAGTTTTTCTGCAAAAAAGAGCAGCATTCTATTGCATGCAAACTTGTTCTGATACATAGAATCATAGAATCATAGAATGGTTTGGGTTGGAAATGATCTTAAGATCGCCTAGTTCCACCCTCCTACCATGAGGAGGGATGCCTCACACTACACCATGTCACCCAAGGCTCTGTCCAACCCGGCATTGAACACTGCCAGGGATGGAGCATTTACCACTCCTTTGGGCAACCTGTTCCAGTGCCTCACCACCCTTACAGTAAAGTACTTCTTCCTCATATCTAACCTGAACTTCCTCTGTTTAAGTCTGAACCCATTACTCCTCATCCTATCGCTTCTTTCATCTTCTAAACTCCACAAATGGGCAGACAGGCAACAAGGAAAACATTATTTATTCCACTCAGGGAAATTGGCTGATTAGTTTGAAGGAAAGAACATGACTTGAAGATTTCCATAGAAAAGAACCAAATCCAAAAGTCTTGTATTAAAAAATGGTTTGAAAGCCTTCAGTTAATTTTTATTGAATGAATTATATTTATACTTTGCTATATGCAGGAACTCAAGTTTCAGACTGCCAAGAACACAGGATGGGGTCATGTGGTTATTGGCTGGTCTACGGTTCAGCACAACAAAGTAGTCATTGAAGCATTTACTTTTGAAATGGTTCAATGTATCCATATTGGCCAACACTGGTTAGAGTAAATGGCTCAGCCTGCCCACACATGCCACTTGTAAAATTCCGGACATCGTTCCTCCCTTTCTATACTGTGCTTGGCATTTTCCAGGACACCACATTTTTTTAATAGCTTTTTAAGGTATAAAATCCAAAAGAGGGGTGATGCTCTGCGCCTCTTAGGTGCTATGTTCATAAAGAAATTCTGAAGCTTCTAAGCAAAAGTCTAAATAGTTTCCAAAGGCATCCAATATAGGAGAATGTATTCTTACTATTTTTTCTTCCCTGAGTTTGACAAGTGCTTAAACATTTTATTTATGATTTGACAGATGGAAGTTCAGTTCTCTGCTTTGCTGCAGAAATTTTTGTATGACCTTAGGCAAATCATTTAGCTGCGGTGAAAAATGACTATACAAACTATAAATATAAAGCTAAAAGAGTATAAAGGCAATAAAATGAAGTGAAAATAATTGCGTCAAAGACTGTGATATACCTACCTCAAAAATATTGTGGTAGTTACCAATATATGTCATGTCATATCGAAAAGTTTATTAGAAGTGAAAATAAAGGTTAGCAATGGAAAGATATTTCAGTACTAATCTTTAAGAAAATTGCTTGCAATCAAATAAATTGCTTCTTTCAAAATTAAGAACACCCAAAAAAAATGAGTTATTAGGAAAGCTGCATTGTACTTAGTAGTTTGAATAACTATCTTTGTTACCTGTTCATACTGCTGATTAAGGGTAGTCACTGTCAGACCATATAGTGAACACTAGTTGACCTACTATTGTTAATTCTTCTGTTTAATGCTGATCAAGAAGCTCTGCTGGGGCAGACTCAAGACATTGTATGGCTCATTCATTGAGTAATGGTGCCTGGACTACTTAGCACCACCGGAGATTTTGAATTAGTGTTAAACTTTGGCATTTCCTGTATCTGGATTCCAAGGGTAGGATGTATCTCTCCAGATGTAGGCATCTTCTGAGTTAGTCCTGCCAAGCTGCTTTCTGGTTAATGAAAAGACATAGGCACTACCATTTCATGCTATAATAGTTTTCTACATCTTCTAGGACTTTTTATCTCTGTTGTCTTTAAGGGATAATACTAGGCTCCAACAAAAAGCCAACATTTTAGGTGCCTAAAGTACAACTAATTGAATCCCATGTCTTCTTTTCTTACAAATCAGGAAAGGACAACTGGAGCTTATGCTCAAAACCAGTTTGTAACTCTCTCGCACAGTGTTAACAAAGGCCACAGAGTTTCTGTACATGCATTAGTGAAGTCTCATATAAAAGACTTTCAGATGCTTCAACTGATGCTCTTGGGATTTTGTAAGTGGCAGAAATATTACTGGAGAGCAACAGCAGAAGTGACTTTAAAAGTGCTACTTGATGCTTTTTCTGTATCTCATTTCAACATTGCGTGATAAGTCAGTGTTGTAATACTTGTAGCATCCGTTTTATCTCAAGCTATCATAATAGTTTGTGACAATGGAGTTACCTCATTAGGACTGAGAATATGTCTTCCAATTTCATTTGAAGCATCATGTATTTGAAATCATTGTTGTACTAGAGAAAAAAACCTACTAGGCAGCTGGGGTGGCCTCATGCAGTCTCTCTCTAACAGAATGTATCTGCAGGCTTCAGGTGAAGGACTACCAAGGTAAGCAAGAAAACCAACTCTATCCAATCCTACAACCATCAGGAGATGTACAGGGATTTCTTCTAACATTTCAGGGGCTTCCTTTCATTTTTTATCCAGTTCTGTAGCCAACAGCAGCTATGTCAGCTGATCTACGAAGTGAAATTTCATTTCATCACCCTGACCATTTGGGTTTTTTTACTAAAATAGGTTCAACAGTTTAAATAGTAGATCTTTGCTAGCCTTAAGGGTCCTTATTTTGTCTGAAATGAGCTAGTTCAGTGGGCAGTTCTGTGGAATGGATAAAGGGCTGAAGAAAGAAGCAGGTGGGAACAGGCTGAAAGGAGCATCTTTTCAGGCACCATGGGTGAAATTGAAGGAGAAGATAGGAGTAAGTTTTTAGTAACTAGTAATTTCAGCAAAACTCTCTGCAACTCTTTTCTACTCATTTTCAGCCAGAGAGGGAAACCAGCAGTGATTCTGGCAACATAAACTCTCGGAAGGATCCCTTGGTGAAAAATGCCTTGCAGCTTAATTCTGTTCTCATTGGTAATAGTGTCAGACTGTTACAGGACTGCAGGGATGTGTTAGGGTGGGGTTTTGCTATGCAGATAGCTATTCCATTATCATGTTCAAAACATAACCTCCCCTTGTAAAGTGAAACCCTACTGAAGGAAATGTGAAAGTTTTCTGTAGATTCCAAATAATAAAGGGTTTTCTCCATCTGTCTCCAGTGGCTTCCTTCTTCTGTGTGCATTTCCAGCCCTTTCTAGAAGTGTGAAGCAAGAGCCATTTTGGCTTATCTTAAATTTAGCTAAGATAATCCCTTAAGGCTTTGAAAGACCTTTGAAAATCTGTACCAAAGTAGAAACATGAGAAGAATTCTGATTCTTGAAACAAGCACAAACAAGGAAATCAAGATTTCTAAAAAAAACCTGTTCAGCAACATATTCCTGATAAGGAACTAAGTTTTGTGTATTTCCATTGAAATTCTGTTGCATTCCTTCTTGCTGCATTTAGTAACTTTTGGGACTGTTTGATTTTAAATAATATGTTGAATATCTCTTGGTTAGTTCTGCAGGCATTAAACTAATACAAATAATGAAGGACAAAGAAAATTACCTGTCATCCCCTTGAAAGTTCTGTGAAGCTCATTTTGTTGAAAAGAGCTGTAAATAAATCTCTAAGAATATCATCCAGCATCCAGAATATGCCTGGTGACTGTGTCATACAAGTAACATTTTCCACAAACTCTTCAGTGAGGTTCTAATAGCTGCTTTCTGTTTCACAGAACACTGCTCCTCTGTCCTCAAAATTAATTCAGCTTTCAGTAAGCCTGAGATTTTGCTTTTTTTTCATTTACTGTCATATTGAAACTGAACTTTGTTTCCAACAGTATAAGACACTGTTTCCAACAGTATAAGACACTGTCATTTAGAATCAGAACAGGATCAGCATTTTCTTATCCTATTCATCTCTAAAATAAATCCCAGTTAGAAAATTTTATGTATGTATATAGCGGTGATATTATTTCTTGCTCTCATGGGTGAAAAGCTATCCACAGAGCCTCAACATAGCATGTAGCACAGAATCAGTTTCTGAAAGTCAAAAATATTGTCTGCAGATACTTAAATCATTTCAGTCTGGCTAGTAAGCCTATCAAGGGCCTCTAGGTTGGCCTTGATCTGAATATTCTCAACTGTGACTCACTTCAATATGCTTGAAGAGATAGATGCTGTGTGTCAGTTCAAGGTATTCCTTTCTCCCACATCTGAATTGTAGAAACAACAACAAAGTGACCATTCACTGGTCTGAAAGTTGATTTTCTCCCTACATTGCTATAACAGCTCCTAAGCCATATGACAGTGTTGCAAAAGAAAATTATCCAGCTGGTCACATTTCAGTTGGAAATGTAGTCTCAACATTTTGTAGGGGATGCTGAATGTTTTGAAGGAAAATGTCTTGTTATTCTGGAAATTAAACTATTTTAAACTATTCTAGGCAATGTCAGCCTCCAAAAATGTTACTGTCAACATACAAAAACCAAGGTAATTTGTTCTGTACATAAATTCATGGCAGAGCTTCAGAGCAATTTATAGAGAAAGTAAACATCCTCCCTTACACGCTATACTTCAGCAGTCTCTTGAATTCACAAAGAGTTCTTTTAATGTTTTTGCCACATGGCCTTCTGTAAAGTGTCTCTCAAAACGTCTCTTCTCTTATCTCATAACTCTATGGATAAATATAATCAGTGGAACAACAGTTTTGTTTAATTGGGTTTTAAACATCTGTTTTGAGTCCCAACAGTTATATAATTATTATTTATTTATTTATTATAGGCACTAAAATAAGTTGTTCTTCCAAAGGGTTATAAGCAATATGAATCTATCAGTTCTTGCTGCTATTTTGTGTGCCAGTTGAGAAGACATTTCACAGGAATGTTTATTAATGACAATCTACAGAAAGCCCTGGCAGAAGCCTGTGATGTAAAAATGTGTAGTCAGATCTAATTTCTACCAAAATCTTTGGGTTACTGTGTTAATGGCAGCAATAATCACTTAACTTTTGTGCTTGATTTTTTTTAAAACTAGTTAAGCTCCCATCATATAACCTCAATGAAAAGTGACCTGTGATTTGTATCACTATTAATCAGAAACACTTCTGGTTGTTGAATAAATGCTTCTGGCAGGAGCTGGGTTCAGAATCTGCTTTGAACGAGGGATTGCACTAGATGATCTCTGAAAGAGCCTTCCAATCCTTTCCAAATCTCTTTGATTTTATGAACTGTGAAAAGATCCATCAAATGTTGTCGATTGTTAGAGCTGGATATATAAAGAGAAATTCACAATTACCTGTACACCTAATAGAGAAGAAAAAAAAAATCCTACTTTTGAAATTTAACAAATAACATCATGTTGAAAAATATACCTGAAACTTCTTTGAATTTTTCTACTCATTTTTTGTATTCTTTTAATTTAATTTAAATAAGAAATAAAGAATTAATGGAGAAAAAAACCTCCAGCACCATAGCAGTGCCATTTTGTAATATAAGGCTATTTTCTGTGCAACATTACTTTCTTCCAGCAAAATATCAACTTATTTATTGGTCTTACAATCTTGACTATAAAGAATAATATTTTAAATCATTGACTTAAATTTTAGATGTTATTTGCAATATTCACCTTCTGCAGCAAGGTAACAATCGTTAGAACAAGTTCCAGAATGCCAAGATAATTTTATATATATATATGTGTATGTATACATATATACATATTTATACACATATACTTTTCACTTTTTTTTGCCATTTCAATCCGCCTAATGTAGAAAGTAAGCACCTGTAATTTTAAAGAAAGAATATTTATATTGCTGCTCTGCTTTCTCTTCAGTAGTGATATTTTCTATAATTTTCAAATTGTATAAACTATTCTGGGGTACAAGACTGTGTTTACTAAAAGGCATTATTTTATCAGAAAAAAACCCAGAGGCCTTCAATGACATTTTAGTCCTGAAAATGGTATCACTTGTTACATGAGATGACTGAGTCTAAACCCACTGATACATTCAGAAAGGACATTATTATAAAGCACATTATGCAGTTCTGAGACAACTACTCTTCTTACTGCAAAATAAAAGTCATTTAATCTGCACAGCATTACAGTATCATATAAAGTCAGAGAGTGTTTTTCCTGTAACAGTTTGGGGTTTTTTTTGTTTTGTTGGTTGGTTGTTTTTTAAATTTTGTGTTAGTTTAGAAGGTTATTATCCTATTTGTTATCAAATTACCAAAATAATAGGGGGCTGTTAAAAGAAGTCCAATCAGACAATAATCTATGGCATTTTGCTCTGTCTCATAAACTGCTTCTCGCTTACAGATGAAGGCAAAAGTGATTGGAATCAGAGCTGTATGAAACATTTAACACTTACATAAGCAGAAACTAATGTGTGAATGTTTTTACCATTATTCTGCATACTGTCCCTGGGTGAACATTCCCTAATTCTGAAAAGGCTTCTTTGAGTCACTTACTGAGCTAATGTATTTAAAGGATAAAGGGACTTGTGTTAACTCAAGTGGGTAATAAGGTCTGCTACCCTGGGATCCACTCCAAGAGTAGATTGCAAAATTGTGAAGGTGCAATCATGCTCTGAGAGAACTGAAGGAAAACACCATCATGTCAGGGGTCCATCAGGAGGACTAAATGTGATCTCCAGAAAAATTCATGAATGATTCTCTTCTTGATTCATCAGGTTCAAACTCAGAAGAGAAAATACATCTGTTTGAGTTGGCCCCTGCCCAAGATATTTCACTAAAGTTTTTAATAAAAGTAGAAAATAAAATTGGTTTTAGGTTCAACAAAACAAGTTAGATGAGCTCCCCAGCATCCTGGTAAAGTAGATTTCTTTCTTCTTTTCTGAAAGTACATTTCACTATTGAAGAGTTTGCTTGGTTATCATGTTAACATATTATCAAGGGTCTGCGTCCCTGCTGGAGTAGGGAATTGGACCAGGTGATCTCCAGAGGTTTCTTCCAACCTCAACTGTTCTGTGACTGTGCTACTATACAGGCCCTCTTCCACTCTATGAACACTAATCTAATCAGTAGAGGTAAAAACTGAAAGCTATCAGTAGAACCGAGCCACCTAAACAAAACCATCTAATTTACCTATTCAAGGAGTCTACCTAATTTTGACATGAGTGTATGTTTCCCCTCTAAACTCTCTATCCAAGTGATGGCCTCAACAGAGGTATGCTTTGAGATCTCAGTAGCTTAGTTACCAGTCCTGAGTATCACTTGTATTAACCTCACTTTTTATTTCCCTCAGTTCAATCTGGATATAAATAACTATTCAAGAGAAACAAGTACCACAAGTGAGATTGAGAATAACCTGCTATTAAATAGTTGACAAAAATCGTCACCAGTTATTGAATATATCTATTATTACTTTAACTATGTTCAAAAGTTAAAATCAATCCTGTATGAAGTAGTTTTTTGATGATAAATTCAGGAATGGAAGGATAGCTTAAAGTACCAAGTGGTCATTTTCTCCACTCTGTGAAAGAGTAGCTGGTTTACATCCCTAATCCACCACTTATCTACAGAAATCTTCCCTCTCCAACAATTTTACTTCCTGTCTTTTCAAATCTTACTTCAAATTAGAAGCACTCAGAGGTACTGAAAAGTCATGCAATTATTTTCTTACTTCTAGAGCAAAAGGATGACTGATATTTAATTGAAGTTGTTTAGTAGGCTGCAAGAGGGTTTTCCACCTGGTATTCTCTCTTATTGGCTGAGCACTATGTACAGCATGTTGAAATCAGTAGAAGATACATATGACATCACAGGATTAAGTGTCACTAATGTGTAACTACTATTTTAAGCCAACTAGTAAATGTACTAACTAGCAGCTTTATCACAAAAAGAGATTACACTGTGCACCACATTTTGTAGTGCTTGAGAACGTTAAATATGCAATTTCTTTACAAATAATCTATAAGTGAAATTTCTGTGTTGATTTTGTATTTTTTTTAATTCCATATCCAAATTTTATAGAAAATAAATACTCACAGTTTATATTGAGCAGGCTTGACTCAGAGAAGGCTATCATTAAAAACCACATCGCTTAAACTGTCTTTTATGTTAGTTTTTTTGTCAAATTCTTCTAGGGCAATTTCTAGCTTTCAATTTTCTTCTGCTTTTTGAACTGTTAGGATCAATCATTGAGATCTGCACAAGCATAATCTGAAGTGTTTTTGCTATTACACTACAGAGCTAGTCTGAAACTTAGTCATATTGTCTACTTCCTCCAATGTACAAATACTTGATATTTCCACCATTCAAATTAATAGACACGTAATAATTAAGTAGCATAACTCTTATAGGTTAATCATGTGAAATTCTGGTTTACTTTCAAATAATATTTATTGATGACACATCCTGCCAGATACTGAAAAACCCTCCTTATACTTTCAACAACCTCTGATGTCAGTCAGGTGGTATTAGATGTATTAGTTCAGGCCATAAGCATATTCATTTCTTAAAGCATAGTTACTGTATTAAATGGACTGCTACTTTCTTAAATACAAGTAAATGCTCAGTAACACAAATGTCAGTATATTTAACAGACTATGTAGTGTAGGCAATGTGTTAGAGCTCCTGTGTTAAATGATGTAGACAATCCTACGGAGGGAGCTTAACTAACAATAGGGGTACGTTAAATATTCCATAAATTCAGTAGAAAGAAGTACCTACCTTAACACTTATTTAAGATAAATTCATCTTCAGCGCCCTATAAATCTTTAGCATTTAAAAGTTGTCTTTCTTTTTGATGCATTGCTCAGTTTAGTTCAGTTGTCATTCACTCCTTTAAGCACTGATTAAAAATTATTCTTCACTCCCTTTCCCTTCCTTTTCCTCAAGATGTTAACAGATATGTACATTCATAAAAGCAACGACTTAGGCAAATAGTCTGGGGAAAAGAAGGAAATATCATTAACTGATAGATTTAAAAAAAAGGAAAAAAGAAAAAAAAAAATCAACACTTTCCCCCACCCCCAACTGTTAAAAAGCTACTTCCAGAAGTGGAAGAAATAGCTTTTGCGTAAGGGTGGATTTGCTGCTAAAGGCTTTTCTTCCTCCATCATTTCCTCTGCAAAGTGAAGATCATTTTACCATCAAAAGCAACACATAGTGTGAGATTTTTCTTTTTTGACATTCTGAAATAGAGCTTTTACTACCTTCCTAAAAATCTTCCCTTACTTGGCTGTGTCTTTTTTCTTAGAGCTGTGAAAAGTTTCTCATTGGCATAGGGTTTATTTCCTGGAGTTTTTTGCTATATATATAGAAAAATAATAATGTAAAAATGTGGGAACTTTCATTACTTATCAAGAAATTTTTATAATTAGTATTTTCTGGAGGTGCTCTGGAGGACAATTAAGGTGAAAGCACTCACAATATTAAATTCTATTGTTCAACAATGCTTTATCTTTTCTATATTTGAAATAATCCTTTTTTGTCATTATACCTCAAATGAGCTGTTTGGATTCATAATACTCCAGTGACCTGGTGCCTACACTAGTTGGAATCGTTGGAGGTTATGGCTTTAATTTGTGCTGGGGAAGAATTAAGGATTAGATCCAAATCCAGGCAAAAGGCAGAGCTATACTGCACACTACCAGAGTTTTATGCATAGACCACCCTGCTAACTCTGGAAGTGGGAATAATGACATAATTTACTATGATGCTGTGCTCACATAGATGCAAGCGTGCCGCTTTTGGGGTATGATTAAGTCTTTAGAGCAGTTTTCATTGCAAAACTATTTAAGTTACAGTGCGAAATAACTAGAGAATCTGTGCACAACCCTTATTACTTGATAGGGCACAGAAGTAGCAAGAGAAGGAATAAAAACACTTTGCAACTGGGTCCAACAAAAGCTTTACTAAGAGATATCTAATTAGACAACACTTAGAATGTACTCCTAAAATAGTATTACATTTTTCATTGTTTCTTGATTTTTAATTGCCAGTGCATCTCATCTGCTCCAATAAAATTTCCATGAGCAGTTTGTTATATAAGACCTGCAGATTTGGTTGAATTTGGCCTAACCTGTGACAGTGCAAGATTCTTCCTATCATCTCAGAATTCCACACAGGGATATTATAACCCAAGGCTGACATTCCAGACTGTCTTCTTAGTTAAAGCAAAGAGGTGGGGATCTCCAGGAAGGATTAAACTTTAATCCTATAATAGACATGTAAAATTAGCCAGATATATTGCATTCTGGAGCTGCATTTTCTCTCTCTACCACCCTCTGGTCCTAAATTAAATTCTTGTCTACACAGATTCATCTTGGAAGAATGTTCTGGCACTTCAAGAGTGCATTTTATATGATCTGTCTTAGATGTCTTCTTCAGAGTGAGATCAACCATGCCCTACAAGTGCCTACTTCATTCCATTGACTATAAATGAGATCTAAATGACTCCTTCTGTAGGCAGAAATATTTGGCCAAATGATTCCCATGCACTGTCTAATGTAGAGTACATAGCTGGAGGCAGAGTTAGATCATTTCAGAATAATGAATATCCCTGGTGGTTTATATACCCCCTCTGGGGCTATATATAACTAAGCATTTGCTGAAATTGTTCTGATATAGGTTAGCAGCCAAACTGGCACTAAGATCAAGGAAGAGCAGAGAAACCCTAAACCACATTTTATACTTCTACTTCTGGCCAGCCCTGAGAACAGGTCACACTCATTGAATCCATACTGCATGAGATATACATCTGAACTCAGATAAAGCTTTATCCAAACCCACATTTTGTCACAGAATAAATTCAGTTATATGCCAGACCTAAATTTCATGGCATTCCAGTCTGCAGAACACAAGGATGATTTTGTGCGAGTTTAGCCAAGCTATATATGAAAGCCTAGGCAGTATAGACATACTATATGTTTGTGGTGATTTGTAAGGTGAAGGGAAATTTTAAGGGAAATCAGATTGTTTTTTCACAGAATTGCTTGTGAAGAGTGTCAAAAAGCAGTCTAGACATTTGCTACTTATTTTCATAATTTAGTAACACTAAGCTGTTAAAAAAGCCTGCGATACCAATGTAATGACTTTTAGTATTATTTTTTACTTCTCATACCTCATTAACTTCATCCATATATCTTAAAGTAGCATAAAAGACAGTAGTATCATCTTCTTATTAGGCAGACAGAAAACAGAAGGCATCAGAATATTTCCTAAGGATAACCCACAGGCCACTGGAAAATTCAGAACTACAGAACCTGTTTTTTTAAGCTCTATTCCAGGCTTCTTTACATGAAACAGCATCCTTTACATTGGAACTAATATAAAGCATGTTCACATGCATTCAAGCATGTCTAGAACATCAGGATGTTGACATGACAGCATTTAATTTTCCAGACTAAATTATATTCCATTTCCATTGCATGGTGTCTTAAAAGCCAGTGAAGAATATGTTCTCAGGCAACGAATTTACTTTCAGTGACATGGAGACTGAATATATTCCTGTGTATCCGTCACATGGGCAAACAGATCTCAGTTCTGCTAGTTGGCCTAAGTTGTTGATGCATTGCTCTAATCAGTGCTCAATATATTTCATGGCAAAAGTTGATGCTGTAGTCTACATCCTGAGTAATTTTTCCTTGATATTACGTGTGTAGGCACAGATACAAAATAACACAATGTCATGGCTTAACTTCTCATTTTAGTTGGCAGTGTTCAAAAGCGCATAGAGGATGAAAACCTAGCTAAAATAAAGTGGGTAGAAATGAGTTGTTAATGAAGATATAAGTAGGGGGCCAGCTGAGAGCATGCTCTGTTTCAAAGAGGTAGAAAGATAATTACTCTCTGAAGAATAAAATTATTTGTATTAGAAATATAAGATATGAATTACGTAGTAATAAATTCAGAATAGTACTCAGTAAAGGGACAGAACTTAAATAAATGCTCTGTATTTATTGGGCCCCAAAGCTTTAGACTTAACAGCTCAAGATCTTTTTATTGCACCTTTAGAGACTGCTTAGCTAATTAAAGGAAAGTTTGGAAAAAACATATTTAAGAGCATTTAAAAAATGACAGCTTGCATATGCCAAGCATTACTCCATGGAGACTTGGAAAGGCCAAGAAATAAGCTCTACAGAGAGGCCACCCTGCACTGTGGATGTTACACCTTGCCCGCATGCTCTGCACACAATGCAGGCTCTGTCAGAGACAACTCCACTGATTCTGCTGTAAAAGCAATGGGTCCTATTTTTGGCAGGGGGTGTAATACTCCATTATTTCCATAAGTCTTTCTTGTTTCAGATTTAGAAAAGCGATCAGGAGATGTTAACTGTATTTCACTCACCTACATAGCCCGAATGAGCTCAAGTGGGAATAAACAGAGGATCCCCGTTCTCATCCGCCTTCCACAGTACCAGATTGTCATTAAAGAGTTGTTCTCTCTAAGCTAGCTTAAGATACAGCTACACTGTCTTTAAATTAGATGTGCTTGCTCTCAAGGTTTGATTTGAATTTAGAGCCAAGTGGTGGGATTATCTTTAAACATTCAGTCCATACAGCTAAGGTTTGACAAGGGGACATGGGACATGCTTGGCTTTCCCTGAGTAGACTTAACATATAAACCAGTACATGGGCAGTGGAGTAATGAGGAATTTGTAATTGAATGTGAGATGTAAATTAACATTTAAAATAACATGATAATAGAGAAATATCCTTACTTCTTCTTTATCAATTCTAGATTTATGCGTAGTGTTGTTACACAACTAGAATTTCAACACAATAAATTTGTTATATGGAATACTTAGATATACTTTTCATCAGAGTTTAAATATGTTTGTTCTATAGAATCCAAAAGATATAAAAAATATATTTTATGACTTTGAATTGTAGAAACAATCCCTTCTGTCTAACCCAGAGAGTTTCTATTTGCATCAGCTTTAGAAAGACTTTAAATATATAAACTAACGTGTAACCTCTCCTTTTCTCCCTCAGCAATGTCATCCTTAATTGCCCGTGTATCTATTTCTCCATTTTTTTTAGGATTGCCTCCTATATACTGTGCTCTCCAAACACATCTGTAAAGGCTTCAACCTTTCTTCACTGAAGTTACCCCAGCCAATTCTGCTGTCGAACACAAAATCATCAGTTACTTCCCTTATTCAGCTGTGTCACCCACAAGTACCTGTGGAAAGCATACATAGTGGTATCAGTGTTTTTCCTGCCAGGTCCTCCACCCTCTCCTTACTATTTTCTATCTTTCTTGATTTATGGTAGTCTTCTATATTGCTAGATTGAAGATAGTGTCATTTATAGTATTGCTGGCCTCAGACACTTGAAAGGAATGTGTTAGCCCCTGAATAAAAATGAGCTTGGCTTTAAAAATATATATTTGCCTGATCATATTTATACATTTTATTTGCCTTCTGCAATTTTGCGTGGGGCTTTACAGTTAATGTTTTAACCATGAGGGAAAAGGTGGTTGGGTTTTTTATATGAAAGCTGAGATTCTTGTATACAAATAATACCCTATGAGCTGAAAGTGACAGAAAATATCAGATAACCCCAAAGATGTGATGAAATTGAAATACGGTATTTATTTGTGTTGGGAAGACATCATTTGAATACTAAAATTTTATTGCACCATTATTTATCCTCTAGAATTAGAAAGCTTAAAGCTTTCCTTTTGACTAATTTTTTTCTTTAGTGATCAAGAAATGATAGATCCATAAAAGCTGAACCTTGGGTGAAATTCTCCATCCTTTGAGGAGAACAAATGCCAAGACTATCACCCTTTCAAAGTTATTGTGTACTTTGGCAATTAGTTATCAAAGGAAGTGTTCAGAGCAGCTTAACAGTCTTTCTACCTCTTTTCTTTTCTTACCACAGCTGAAACAAAAACTTGAAACTGGGTCTGATGAGAGAAAGAAAGAGGATTCTTAGCTATGACTGAAAATTTTCTCGCATAAAAACCCTGTGATGCAGTTCTCATAGGAAGGACCTGGACCTTAGATGTGATACGAAAATACTACTGTATCTAGTGAGAATGAGAGTAAATGGGAAAACAAGTAGCTCGCATGCTTAATTCCTGATGAACATTAATACTAACTTGAAGCAGGTGTCTTCCATTAATGTGGTGTATCACCATTGTATAGAGAGGATTTAGTTCTGGGAAATCTGGTGCTCTGTTGCTACCATGAAGTTCAAACCTGCCTTAATGGTTTCCTTTTTAATCTATATGGTGGGAGGGAGAAAATCGAACACTGTGTTTCTGCAGGTGTCTAACTAAAAAGGGTGGCTTAGTAGATGTGGTTGTTAGCAAATACTAATTTCCCCCACCCATCAAAATGATAACTGCAAATGTTTAAGATTTAAATTTGGATTTTTCTTTGAAGTTTGTCAAACTAATCTGAAGCTTTTCAAATACTTATGATTAATTCATACAATAATACTTTCATTGAATTTTGTGGCAATATGCTATGCTTAGCATTAAATACCTGCGTGATTATGTTATTGATAGGTTATTATCTTATTAGGTACAAATGAATAAATATGAGAGGTCAAATCCATATGGGCAGATTTCAGTTCTTGGTCCAAAAAACTTGCAGGAAAATTAATGAATCAGGTTTAATGTGGTTGAAAATGTTCCAAATTTTGCAAAATATGCATAGGACCTTGTGTTTAGGACATTGTTGCATTTATTGCATCATGCAGCATATGCAAGTGGAGGATATCAATGTGGTGCAAAGCGTTAGACCAAATATTTCAAAATAAAGATAAAAATGTACAACTGGTGAAAGTCCATAAATTCAACCCACCTATCAAGATTGGCAAAGAAAACATCTGTTTGAGCACTCTAGATGCAGCTCTGAGAACCTACATGTTATCCTGCATGAGGAACAGTGAAAAGATTCACAGTAATAGAAAGAACATCTTGATGTAATGTTCAGAGAAAAATGTCTAGCTGATATTTTAAAAGATGATATGACAAAATTTTTAGAACGAGTGAAAGAAAGTTACTTCCAATATCTGGCAGTGGAATGCAATTGTCATTCAACAGCAACAGTGGTTGTTTGAGATTTGACCCAAGGGGAGTACTTGAAAAACATAAAGATCAAAGGAGGTGGGCTAGGCTGTGGGAATCATGTGGATAAAATTCCAGATCTGGATGAGTGGTGTCTGTTGCTGTTAGCTTTTTGGCCTCCTTTCATTCTATCCAAAATACAGATGCAAAGATTTTCTATGTTGTTCCTTCTGTACTTCCTTACAGAAGGAAGATAGAGCTCTACTCTATCTTCCTCACGCTCAAAACACTTTACAGGATCACTCCTGCTCGCAACTCTTCCCATCCTCTTCCTACTCTTGGCAGCCTGACAGCTCTCCTTTTCTTGGGTCAAATTGCAGTTCTGCTGTTCTCAAGCCTTTATTTGAAACGCCTTCATGGTGTTTTGATACGTCAGGGAACAAACTTTCTTCCCTTGATTTGAAGTATAGAGGGATAACTTCCATGTATAATATCTGACAGCCCATGTCCACATTGGAAAGTAGAGGAAATAATGAGCAAGATTCCATGTTGGAAGGTATAAGGGGTCTAAGTATTTAACAAACCACCACAGCTCAGGAATGGAGGCAACTACATGTAAAGAAAGCGGAAAAGGTGTAGAGACACAATAATCAGATTGTTTCAGTCTTGATGTTATTTAATTTGAACCATAGCTTTCTTTGAAGCCAGCATAAACCACTCTGATCAATATGAAGGTGACATATAGCAGCTTGTACAGATTAATAAATTACTGTTTCATAGCACTTTTTTTTTAGTGCATGTGAAAGCACTTTACAAGGAAAGCAGCCGTTTCCACTTTGAAGAAGAGGAGAATGAAGTACAGATACCTGAGATCCATTTCCAAGCACACAGCAGTCAGTAACAGAGAGGTAGAAATAAACCCAGGTCCTCTGAATTCCATCTTTGACGTCTATCCTCTATAGCATGTGGCCAACTGCCTGTTGTATCCTACTTCCTAGCGAGACTTTATAACTGTACTAGGTAATAAGAGATCAAAATATGGCGTTCAGACCACGAGGTCAGATTTCCTATCAGGTTAGAATATGTTTATGAACTGGAAATAAAGTTCAGGAAAGTCCCCTAAAGTAAAGGACACGAAAGCTTTATTCTTTAGTCCCCCACCCCAAAGTAATTGAATTCACATTTTTTCACATCCCCTAAATGGGTTCTTTCTTCTAAAACTGAAAAAAAGAATTGAGAAATATTTCCTAATAAAATGTTAAAAAACTAAATATCCTCCTTTTCAAGGAGGAAGAAACATCATTCCCAGTTAGTGGATCATGCTCTTTGCTTTCTAGCTCATCTGGCTGGGTCAGTAGGAAAATAGTTATGATTTGAACATTTTTGGAGTCGTTAGGAAAAAAAAAATCTCTTTAGAAAATGAGAAAATCAGGTAAATTTTGTGCTTTAGTTTATATTCATTTATGAATTACAGTAACATGGGCAGAACACTAAAATGAAAGTACCCATTTTAGACAGTTATAAATAAACTGGAAATATACTCTTGCCAACAGAAAGAGCTCATGGGGCTCTTTATTTTTGGTGTGCCACTGAAGAGAAGCTCTTGCCTTTCACATACGCTTTACAATGAAACTGTGTTCAGGCTAGATAGTGCTATAAGGTCAATATATATATTTGGAAAAGAAAACTTGTGGAAGACATATGAACAATTTCCTTTGTTTAATACAGAGGGTGGTGTTTGGATCTCCTAAGAGAATGTATTGGTGGTTTGATTCAGAAAATGAATAAAAACATGACCTTTTGAGAACCAAAGGTTAATCTAACAAAATAGCATTCAGAGATGTTATAACTACTCAGAAACCCCACAGAACAACCTGAGGCAATAACTCCCAAACAGTGAAGAGAGTGGCCCAAGCAAGATAAAAGCTTTTTATTTTTGATAAAAAATACATTCCTAGCCGGAATATAGACTTTAAGTCAAGGTTACATACACTACACTGTCAGCAAGTTGCATAAAGTTCTGTGCTTAGGTCCCCCAGGTTCTCAGGCACTCTGGGAGCAAAACGTAGAAATTCTGTGACTTTCAGGATTTTTATTAAACTTAAAAAAACCAAAATTACTTCAGTCTACTTTGTGGGTTTTATTTTGATGTCAAAGGCACAGTTACTCACTTTCTTCTGTTGAATGTTAGTTTGTAATCAATTTGTATGAAAATTTGTATGCAAAATATGCAATTTGTATCATAAGTCACACAGAGCAGTGTACAAAGTCCCTATAAAAATTGATCAAATCAAAACGTAAGTGCAACAGGAAAATCCAATGGACTATACTTTTAATTAATGTTAATTAATTATATTTTACTTAATGTTTGACAATATAAAAGACTTGTGATTCTGAAACATAATAGGTCTGGTTTTGGTAGTGTGATAGTACCAGCTAACAGTCTTGTCCTCCTATGCTATCTAGCAGAAATTATGAGCAAAGATAATATACAGTTTCTTCAGATACTTCTTAAAATTGTGATATTATTTACTTATAAACAATTTATATTTTTCTTTTTTTTAGAGATCTCAGAAGATTTCCTTTGTAGCAATAGGTGGTTTTGGTGTTTTTTATGCATGTTTTCTACACAGGTAGATTCACTGACTGTAGAATTCTTAATTATTAATGATTATTGCAGGATCTGCTTTATGCAGCCAGAACAGAAACTGTACATCATATTGGGCTAAACAGGTAGCTTTATAATTAATATATGATTTTTTCTGTAAAATTTTCTGGTTTAAATCTTAAAACCTAAAGATTTCTTGTGCACTTCAGGTAAACCTAGTAATTTTAGTAAACTTTTCAGTAAACTTTTCTTTAGTTAAATTTTTTAAATTTTTGTAATGAAGTAAACCTAGAACTTTCTTTTTGTAGTATAAAAATTATAGGAATCTCTTCTCTTTATTACTAAGAAAGCCAGCAGTTTTCTGTAACTATTTTGTTCACAATGGTGCATCCCATAGCCAGGCTGTTTCCACCCCTGCATGAGTTACCTCTAGCTGGAAGAGTTACCTCCAACTATGCTCCTGTCTCCTTTTGCTCTTTTTTCAGCTCTTGACTAGATACTGTCAAAAAGTGTCACGATAAACTGCAGTATAAAAGAAGAGCATTGGCAAAATGATCAAACGTAAGTAGAGAAGCAGATGTTTGTTCTGGAAAAGCTTAATCATTTGGTATTGCATAAACCAATTATTTTGTTTTTCAGTTTTGGCTTGTCTGCAATACTTCATGAAATTCTGTGACTATTCTTTCTATGTTATGCTTCCATCAGTAAAATCTTTACTTCCTGACAGATGTTGACAGGAAGTATCAAAACATGAATAAAACATGAAACTGCTTCCTGATATTTCCAGCTGTGTTATACGCCTCATTTCCCAACTTTTCTCCTTTTCCTTTTAGCTTTAGAATCATAAAATCGTTAGGGTTGGAAAGGACCTTAGGATCAGCTAGTTGCAACACCCCTAAAATGGACAGGGACACCTCACACTAAACCATGCCATCCAAGGCTCTGTCCAACCCGGCCTTGAACATCGCCAGAGATGGAGCATTCAAAACTTCTCTGGACAGCCCATTCCAGTGCCTCACCACCCTTACAATAAAGAATTTCTTCCTCATATCCAATCTAAAATTCCTCTGTTTCAGTTTGAACCAGTTACCCCTTGTCCTATCACTATAGTCCCTAAAAAAGAGTCCCTCCCCAGCATCCCTATAGGTCCCCTTCAGATACTGGAAGGCTGCTATGAGGTCTCCACGCAGCCTTCTCTTCTCCAGGCTGAACAGCCCTAACTTTCTCAGCCTGTCTTCATAAATGGGGTGCCCTAGTCCCCTCATCATCCTCGTGGCCCTCTTCTGGGCTTGTTACAACACTTCCATATCCTTCTTATGTTGAGGACAGCAGAACTGCACACAGTACTCCAAGTGAGGTCTCACAAGAGGAGATTAGAGGGGCAGGATCAACTTCCTCAACCTGCTGGATGCAGCCCAGGATATGGTTGGCTTTCTGGGCTGCAAGCACACACCACTGGCTCATGTTCATTTTCTCATCAACCAACACCTCCAAGTCCTTCTCCACACGGCTGCTCTGAATCCCTTTCTTTTTCCGTTCTCCTTCTCCTTGTCTTTCTTTTCCCTTCTTTTACCTTCCCTTTTCCTTTTCCTTTATGGCTTGCCAAATCAAGCAGCAGAGTGAGTTTCAAGAAATAAAGACATGTTAGAAAAAATAATTTGCTATGTTAACTTCAGCAAACTGCTGCTCTCTCCCCCCCTCTCAAATAGGGATAATGATAAAGGATTGCTCTGTACAATGCACTGGGATCTGCAGATCAAGCACAATAAGAAAATGTAATGCATGATTCTGAACTTATTTATTCAAGTGAATGTGGTTTAATGTTCATAGTATGTCACAGAAGATGTTACGGATAGAAGCTGGTGCCTTCTGCCAACATCATCCCTATAGGCATAGGCACTCAGCAAGTTGGTTGAAAAATGTCAGTATCGAATATATGAAAGGTGTTGCATTGCACAGTTTTAAGATTAACAATTAGATTAACAGTTTGAAGGTAAACAACTTTGGTTGTTTTGGTTTTTTTTTTTTTTTTTCAGCAAGTAGAAGAGCACAACAATCCAATAGTACTAGTTTGATGTATGTGCTCCATTGAAACTGCAAAAATACACAGATAGCCTGACTGGAATAAGCTTTGATTATTCATGCTGACAAATTGGAATAGATCAGAGCTCTGGATGTAAGATGGAAGCTTAATCCTTTTGCCATATGGTTTGGAAACCATATGACCCTTACAGTTGGATGTTGGTCTCAAGTGATTGTCATGGCTGTGCAGTATAGAGTATCCCGTGTGGCTCATTAATTAGCTTAGAGGTAAGAGAAATAACTGAACTGTTATTAAAACAAAAGACTTGGGAATTGCCCAAAGTAATAGCAAAAAGAGAGATCTGGAAGGAATAAGAAAGAAGCACCTTCTGAAAGAACTGGTAATGGGATCTAACAACTTGAAAACCCTTAGAAAGAATCATGTTCTTTGCTAGGAAAAGAAATGGGAACAATTTCCCACAATTTGGCAAGCAGTCATTAATTATACTGAAGAGACAGAAAATACAGAATAGACTTTATGTGGCTATACTATGGCAACTTAGGTATAAAATGATTAAATAACTTTAGGAATTGAACTTAATGAAAGTGGGGAAAAAAATGGTTTGTGCCCAGGGTAAACTTGACACCATAGAACACTGGAGACTCTGCTGACTTATCAAGCAAACTTGCAGAATAGAATCTAAAAAAGACTTTTTGACATGTTTATTTTCTGACAGGTGACTACTGGAGGATTTTGTATCTATATTATTCAGCGCTCTCTACTTACTAATCTTTCTATTACATACAAATATGAAAGTGACTGTAGTAGCCTCTTAAGATACTACACTCTCTTTAACAATGAACTGTGAATAGATATCGTTCAGTGAAGCATCAACTGTCAGAGATATTGCTTATAAGCCAAAATTTATTTTAGCTTGATTTTTTTCTTCACATTTGACTTTAAAGATTTTAGGAGGTAAAAATATATATTTCCACTAATAAAGAATAATAATGAATTATAAGGGACAGTTATCTTCACAACTGCTCCTGAAAGTAAAATTTAGTTTTAATGACACTTTAATATGTGTCCAAAGATGAAGAAGAAAACATGTTAAGTAAGAAAGCTTGAGGTGCAGGATAAATGCATGCTTTTTTAGTGAGCTATTCCAGATAGTCCTTCTTGCAAGCCTGCAAACTAAGGTATCCACTTAACTTTGTTCTTATCTATGAAGGTAAACATTATCCTAAATGCTTGTAACATTAGGACTTTACATAATAACTGCAAAAGCCTGCTGAACACTGTAGAAAAACAAACTATAGAGCAGAAGCCAATTTGATGTAGGAATTCTTAAAATATACTCACAAAACATTCCATACATTCCAAGGATTATACATGGAATTTATCTAGTACACATGCAAAAGGTTCTACAGCTGAGTCACTATAGCCTTTCACACTCAAAGCCAGACTGATGCATTTGTAAGTAAAGTTTCCTTTTTATATCATCAATAAATAATTACAATCTTTCCTTTCATTTTTTTTTTTTTTTTTTTTTTTTTTTATGTCTGGTGATTGTGTCTTTATTTCTTAGTAATATGGATAATAAGGGCAGCTTTATACTATCTTTATTTAATGATACAAGAATAGTGATACCACTGGCTAGCCTCCAGTATGTGTCACAGATATTGCCACCTTATTACATTTTAATGAGTATTATTTCTAACCTTTTATTACTGTTCAGATAGATCCAATAAGAACAAAGGGATAAGAAAGCCCCTGTAGTCCTCCCAGTAACATCGCAACTAAGTGTGTTCAGATTTGACTGCAGGACATGAGAGAGCCTTCTGGTATCACATCTTCTCTTCCTAGTCAGACTAAGGATACGCTTTTCTCTTGAAAAGAGGGCCTTGTGATTTGTTTCATGGTTTTATTGCTTAAGTATCCCTCTGAGCAATGCCCACTAATTTCACAGGGCTATATATTTACTCCAATTTGTAGTTACAAGCTGTATACTGGAATAGCAATGTCGTGGTTTAAGCCATAAATCAGACACGCAGTTTGTTCACTCACTTCCCCCTTTTTCTTCCCTCTGCTCCTGGAG
>JANRGW010009454.1:6041-25254 GCA_024733675.1 Psilopsiagon aymara | reverse complement strand
AGGAGCAGAGGGAAGAAAAAGGGGGAAGTGAGTGAACAAACTGCGTGGCTGATTTATGGCTTAAACCACGACACCAATGTTGCATCACTTTGCAGTCTGTAAAGCTGTTAAAAGTGATTTGCCTTTTTTGGGGGGATGAAGGGGCTCCTTCCACCAGTAAAAAATTACAGGCATCATTTTGTATAAAAGAAATAACTTCCCAGACTTTAAAAAAAAAAAAAAATAGCATTCAGAAAATATCTACAAGCAGTATTTACTGGAGGCAAGGATTAGACCACAAGGTAGTCATGTATCTTTCTCCCTACACAGCTTACGAACCATGCTGTATAATAATTCCTAAATATGTGTAGAAGTAATTAATTGTGACAGTATCTTTTCTAAAGTGATGGTCTAATGTTAAGTATATGGTCTCCATCTACTTAGCTGTCTAAACAGAGGCCAAATTTTTCAAGAATATAAGCTAGTTACTGCCCTTAACTGCACAATCTTATGCAAACAACGGAGAAATTGGGGAGTCATCTATATTCATGTACCTGAAGGTATACCTGCTTTATACTTTGGAAGGGGGGAAATTTTTAAGCATAGTACCTTAAGAATGAGACAGAGGCTGGTTTAGAGATAGGAATAATTTAATTATTTTCTGTTGGTGTTGCATGTCTTGCAAGATCACCAAGCTGATCCAGTCTCTTTATGCATCCAAAATAGAGAGAATGAAGCAGCCCATCTGGCATACTCACACCATCACCAGAGTTCTGACCAACTAGCAGTCTTTCTCTTGCTATCTAACACCTATTCTCAACCTTGAATCATTGTTCTAAACATACCTTGGCTCATCAATTAATTATTTATTTAATTGTGTAGTTGTTAACACTATATGACTGTATAAGTCAGATACAGCTAAGCCAGACAAAATAGTCCTAATATTAACAATCAGTAAAATGGGCACATTTCTGCTGCTTTTAATGAAGGTATGTTATCCTCCTTAGGAAACTGTCATTTGTTTCATGAAAAGAACGTGTAACACTGTTGTGGTTTACGCTGTAAATCAGCCACACAGTTTGTTCACCCGCCTCCCCCTCCTAAAAGAGCTGCCACGGTTTAAGCTCTAAAACAAGCAGGTTTTTTCACTCACTTCCCCCTCCTTCTTCCCCCCACTCCAAAAAAGGGGGGGGGGGGGGAGGAATAGGGAGAAGAATCAAAAGAATGTAACTCCCATGGGTTGAGATAAGAGCAGTCCAATAACTAAGGTATAACACAAATCACTATTGCTACCACCAATAACAATAATGACCAGGGAAAATACAAGGGAAGAGGATACAAATGCTCACCACCTGGCGACCGAGCTGTGAACCCCCCCCCTTCCAGGTTTGTGCCCCCCAGTTTTTTTTTACCTTCAGGGCATGGCCTCTTTGGTCAACCTGGATCAGATGCCCCGTCTCTGCTCCCTCCCGGCTTACCCTCCTCCCTGGCAGAGCAAGAGACTCAGAAAGTCCTTGGCCAGACCAAAATGTACTAAGCAGTAACTAAAACATTGGTGTGATCAACACTGCTCAAAAGCCAAAAGTAAAAGAAAAAAAAAAAAACACAGCTCCACACCAGCTACCAAGAAGGAGAAAAACGACTGCTACTGCCGAACCCAGGACAAACACACTCCTCTGTGACTGTTAATATCATAGACTTGATTAAAAAAAATTTATTTTCCTCCACACCTAGTAGCATACACTCTCAACTCACCAGCTGCACATTAACAGCATAAATACACAGCTAACAGAAATTATTGTTTGCAATTATAAATCAGGTCAATGTGACAAAGCCCTATGATTTAAGCTGAGCTGAACCTTAAAATTCTGCTAAGGAAGTTGTAGTTTCAGCGGGAAAGTAAGAACAGAATCATAGAGATTTATGAGAGGGATATAGGAAAAATTGATTTGAGATTCAAAGTGCAAAGCCTCAAAATTGGTTTAGAATCCTCAAGGTTCTCTCAAAGAGAGTATTTACAACACATTTCTCTTTTTTAGTCTTCTTTCTCAGAAATGATACACCAGTGAGAGAGCATGACTTGCAAGAGACAACAAGCACCTGGCAACAGAATGCCTTCATTAGTCACAAATGTGCTCCTCATTTAGAACTGCTTGCCATCAAAGGGATCACTCATGAACACATGACACTTTAATTTCTCTGTCTACCAGTGGCTCACCAATCATACAGATAGACTAGCAGACGATGCCTACAAAAACATGCCACAACCCCAGTGCCCACATCAAGTTTAAGTAACACATGTGGAGTCTGTATTCAACTATACAAAACCATAAAATCATAGAATACTTTGGGTTGGAAGGGACCTTAAAGGTCATCTAATTCCAGTACCCCACCATGCTCAGGGACATTGAAAACAAGATTGCTCTTGGCTATTTCCTAATTGTGAAGTTAAGACTAAAAATATTTGTTACTTTGTTTTCAAAACAATTAGGTAGGCCAAGTCTTTAATGTAGGCTTTTAAGCATTTATTTGTATATGAAAGCCCCAATATTATGGAAATTTCCAGACTAATACATTCAAAGACACTTAAGCAAAAACTGAAGAGCCTGACAAACATCAAAACTGTACTAACATGCCAGAACCAAAACTTTCCATACTTAGAAATAAATGCCAGGAAGGGTAATCCTCTCTTTCCTTTGCCCAGATCCTGTTAGTGCAATATTACACAGAGATAAACACAAAGCCTACTCCTTTATGTGATTATCACTAATTCTCCAAGATCAGGCAATTGCTAGACCTTGGCAAATTCCCCTTCCAGCAATAAGGAAAATGCATGGGAAGTTTCTCTATGCTTATAAGAGAGCCCTCTTCTTGCAGAAATCAGTAGGAAATCAGATCAGCCAGAACAGGCCTGTAGAGTACATACAGTTCATACTCAACATTAAATGAAAAACAACACAAATTTTAAGAAAAGGAACCTTTTAAAATGGACCTGAAGGGATTTGCACATTGCAGGCACACCATCCACAACAGGAAAATTGATAGACAAATAAAGAACATAGTATAGGCTAGAAGAGGCAGGCCACATGGAAGTCTCACCACTAAAAAGACTCCCTAGTGCACTTTCAGGAGCACCTAGAGCCTTGTTCAAGCCCCTACCAGCTGACAGCAGTGGCCAGGATAAGGCCAGATCTACCCTGGCCACCACTTGCAAGGACAGTTAATGAGCACTAGGCAATGGCTCAGCAGAGAGGAAATCAAGTTCCAGGGACTGGGTTTCAAAAAGAAAATAAGGCACAGGTGAACTACATTATTATTATTTTGGAAAGAGACAAGAGGGGGAAGAAGGGAGTGGCTCTCTCTAGATCACATTAGTACAGCTGGCATTTTGCATCATTTGCATGCAGGTATTTTCTAACTATGTCACCTGCATGCATTAAAGATTAAGAAAAGAATATATTACAGCTATTGGGAGCTCTCTCATAATGGTATAAAGGTATTTTTACACATATATATAATGATATATATGCATATATACATACATCATATGCATATATATCTCATATATGTACATCATACATACACATGCTTTTTAATAGAAAATATATACATAGGTCACTGCTAATTAGCTTTAAAGCATTAACCAGCAATTCAGGACCAAAAAGCCCAACAACAAAAAAAATCCACCTTAGCATGAACAAAAACATATACTTTCTTTTTCTATGCCTGTAAAACACCAAATCCAGACTTGTGATAGGCTACAGCCTTGACAGGTTTAGGATTATTATAACTTTAATTTATTTCCTGACATATGAAATACTTTAGAACTATCGATACTTAAGACTCCCTAGGAAAATGAGCAATTTAATACATTCACAAACTATCCAGTCATTCATAAAAGCCTTCTGCAGATATGGAGACCTTATCATTAAAAAAAGAAAGCTAGATGCAGAAAGTCTTAAAGACATAGGCCATTTTATATACATAGAAATACTCTAATGCTAAAAAAGATGCAGCAAAGTTCAATGTAAGACTTTAAAGGGGGAAAGAAGAGTTTATTTTGATACAAGCCTAGTTTTATTCACTCATACCCATGCTTCGTGCAGATGTACGAAGCTAAGTGGCCCGGGCAGTACTGAAAGACTGAGGTATATAACCAGCGGACTAATCAGGATTAACAATGATACTAGTAGCATGTGACGAGAGCTGTCCAGTCTTGCTAATCTAGTGTGCTATCAAATCCCAGCCATTCTTGAAACCTTGGCTGCCTGGTGGTCTCACAACTAGACATTCCTCTTCTTTCTCTATGCATATCAGTCTAACATTTACAGATTTCTACATAAGACACCAACACCTGACATTTTAGAATTATAGTATGTTTAACAGAGTCCCGGTTACCATGACATGGAATTCATGTTATTCTCACACATTCCTAGGTCTTGCTTAAGAACATGGATTATCCCAGAATTTTGTGTTCTATCCATCTGATGACCTTTCTGAATCACTGAAAATATTACATATTATTTTGGTTTGTGATGGGTTTAGAATAGCCATAATTACAAAAAGCTCATGTGTATATTAGGCAGTTCTAAGCGTGGTCACTAAAGGATTAAATGCAATTAGACTGTTCTGTAGATTCATAATGGACTGTAAAAATACATGGTCAAAAAAGGCTAGTGTTTCCAGTCAGATTATATAGGCTGACATATAAATTAAATGAGAGTCTGCTATCATTAAAGCTAGTAAGAATATAGGTTGAATTTACGCAGAATTTATGAAAATAAGTGACTGCACTGGTGGCAAAATATACTACATGTGTGTTATGACATGGGGAGCATACTGAAGCTAACCATGGTCTTTATTGATTCCAAAATCTTCTTGGATGCATCCTGCTACATGTGTAATTTTGAAGGTCATAAAAAAGGAGAGGAAAACTCATCAACAGAATTTCAACAGAAATAACAACATGAATTTCACTTCCATGGGCTAATGACATTACTGATGCAAACACCAGCATGCATGTAAGCCTATCTTTCACAGAACCGGTAAAAATACATACACCCATTGGGCTTTATGAAGTCAGCAGAGAGACCTGTGCAGCCATAGTGTATTTATATGACCAAATCAAGGAGCCTCACAGTACAAGTCACTCAAAACACCAAGCCCTCTAATTCTCTCCAGAGCCTATATACATACTTGGCACAAATGAGGTCTTTAATAAGTCTTCCCAACATTCATGCCTTGTGGTGTTCTATCTGTAAAACACAGGACACACTAGTAGAAAGATGGTGAGGATTTTTGCTTTGGTCAATCTTGTAGAAGAATGAAAAAGGAAACATTTTGATGTATTAAACTGCTAGATTGACTTATGCATCACCATTTTTTAGCGGCATAAGTACTCATCTCCAGCAGGCTAACAGATTCTGCTGTTTAAATGGCTTCTACAGCAACATGAAGTTGTAAATCTCTTGCAGTAATATATGTTACTGTATACATTTCGTGATCCTTGACTCCTCCCTAACACTGCAGGATGAATGATGAAACAGCTACAACTCAGGTAGGCAGTGCACCACAGAAAATGTCGAAGAAAAATAATGAACAGAACCATTAAATACTGTATTATTGAAATGCAGCTTGGCTAGGGCTCATTTTTTATTCTGCATTGAATTACAGAAGTGCATGCATTATGATATACAAATTGTTCTGAATAGCCCTTCTGTGTGAATGCAATCCATTAACACTGCCTGTAAGAGGGTTTATTATAAGCAATTTCTTTAACAATACTAATTTCAAAGCATCTCTTAGACTCCTGTTAAGCTCTGTCTATATTACTGTTGATAATCTTCCCTTGTAATTAACTATATGGATTATTTCCTTTACCATTTTCATTCATTTATAATTTCATTCAAAGCATAGTTACAAGGGATACTAGAAATTCAGCATAGCCCAGCTCTTGTTTTTTCCTGAATATTTCCCAGAACTTCAGAGCCATAATAAAATCTAAACTTTGCAATGTTTTCAACAAAAATAAACAAAACCATTATTTCTGCTCAAAGGGTATAAACAAGAAAAATCTACTTATTCCTATCTTAGCTATATATACAAGTTTTTTAACCCACTGTTAGTTTCAGGAAGTCAGAAGCTGGGATAATTATACTTTTCCATTTTTCACCTTTTTCTTTCTTCCCCCACCTCCAATTAAAAAGGCTGGTAGATCATGCCACTAACTTGGTATTCAAGTCTCTTAACAATGAAAACTCAAACATTTTCCAGCTTCACAAATAATGAAATGACTTTCACCTACCAAATAACCCTATAATTCTCCTGCCCAACCCCCTGTAAATACTAGGTTGGTTTGGGTTTTTTTCCACTTATTTTCTCATGGGCTTGTATTATAGAGATCTGGCAAAAATACATTTCCAGGACTTAGTGTTCTCAAAATTTCAAATACCACTTTGATATTGTTCTTCTAGCTTGTCTAGTTTTTAGGATTTGTATATTATGGGTGAGGAGTCTCACAAAACTGAAATCATCAGCCTGTAATTTCCCCCAAAATGAACACATCTGGTATTTTCAGAGCTTTGTTAGGAACATTCTCATTTCTTGTACCTGTAGCAAATAGCTTTTGAGAAAAACTGTAAAACACTTATATATGTTTACTCATATAGGGCATGGTGATATCAATCACCTTGTCACAAGGGAAGGCTAGCACAGAGCACATGGAATTCCTCTTTTAAACTGTCATCTGTTTCGCCCAGTAACATTGTGAAAGACAGAATTTTATTTGTGATTCTTAAGTCTTTGGTAGCAAAAGGTGAGAGTGGAAAAAAAATGCCACAAGAGACAAACCAGAAAGCTGTGCTTTCTTTACTGAACACGAATGTGGAACCTACTGTATCGGCAGCAATGGGAGGCAGGATGGCAAAACCCCTTATCTTCCTGTTCTTCCTTCTTTTTGTTCTTGTAGAGGCTGTAACTGACCTTTGTATCTTCTTGTTACTTTTTTTTTTTTTTTTTTTTTTTTTGCTAAGTGTATAATATATAATATTTTGCATATATAATAATAATATTTTACATATACTGGATATAGGTTTTGTTCTTCTTGCCATGTCTGAAAACCAGTTTTACCCAGATATCAAGGCTCTGTTCCTTTAGTAAATGGTAACTGACCATTTTGTGGTCAAGAGAAACAAGTTAGGTCTGTCAATGTTTAAATTAATACTACAGTATTTCCCAAACACTAGTCATTAGAACTAATCTTTATCAAAGTTTTTAATAAGGAACATGATGTTAAGTTCAGAAGAAACTGACAGGTTCCCTCCCAGCCTCTCTACACTTGCAACCACAATAGCTTGTCTCTTAGTAAGAATCATTAGTTTCTGCTTATTACTGCATGTAACAAATTCCAGAATATATGAAGATTACATATTTCAGTCCACAAAGCTTTGTTTTGACAAAACAAATTTAAGTATGATTATGAAAGGGCATATACTCAGCCTCTTTCTGCATTGCACTGCCAGTTCAAACTTAGTGAACAGGTTTGTATATTCATGCTTCTTCTCTCTTCCAAGACGATTATCATGCCCTTTTTTTGAGTTAAGAATAGGTAAGCAGCAGAAATTGTTGAGGTAAAAAGAACTCTAGGAAGCCTAAGTAGTACCCTGTTGAAAGGTGCTAAAAAAAACAAAATTTGGTTGCCTGGGTGTCTAATTGCTAGGACAACAAAAGCTTCATCCTGAGAGTCAACCATACCAAGCTGATTTTGGGGACCAAACCTAGCTCACATAAACTTTAGCTGCAAATGGAATGATTGAAGTTCTGTGACCAACCAAGAGCTTGCCTTAATGAAAAATAATTATTCAGAAGAGATAGGAACTTGCCAGAAGGCTTCAGTGAACACCTGTAATGGTTTTGAAATGATTTTGATGAAAGAATATTTCAAAATTTATCTAAAAAACCCCAATATTTTAACTTCCAAAACCCATTGTATTTCAAAAGCTTATTTAAAAATTCAAATTTAATTTTAAAATTAAAATAAAACTATACTGAAATAGCTTTTGTGTGAGGAGGATTTCAAGTTTTAACATATTTTATAAAAGAAAAAGTATTAGACTTTAAATAGCTAATCATCATAAATGAGATGTTTCTAAAATGCCACTTTTGAATCACAGGCACATGACTGTAATTATAGTACTCATTTTCTGAGGCTACCTCCAAAACTAAGCTATGTCTAAACATATTAGACACATCAAACTATAATTTTTTTCAGGAAAGGACTTGAGTTAGCTCAGAGTACCAACAGTTTCATACCGAAAACTGTAACAAAAGCCTGTATCACATTTATTTGTGTTGTGTATGTCCACAGGAGGAATGCTGCCCTCTGTTCAGTGGATTTGCTTTCTGCCCTACCCCCATTTTCCTTATTTTATCAAAATTTTTCTTATAGCTTTTCATTGCACAGTTGCAGTAAATGTTCCCATATTCTATGAGAGAGAGCTGTTTTGTCATAAAACCACTTAAATGATAAAGAGGGAGAAAATGTATTTTCAGCTTTTTCACATTTCTCATAACACTCAAAGTCATTAATCACTGCTTAGTTTACTGAATTTATCTATGTGTCACAACATCTGTGATACCCTATAAATGAAAACTATGCAGAAAGTAAGGCCTCTAAATACTCACTTTAAAAAATGCAGTTCAGTCTGCAGGTTGCCCAAGAGATGAAGACTGCACTGCAGTGTGAAGATGCATTCTTCTCCAGAACTCCCAGAGGTCTAAGGAAAAAAAAACCACAAACATGTGAATTAGGACAGTTCGAGAGAATTTATAAACACAGATATACAAATTGGAAGGGATTACGCAAAGCCATTTGCTGCTTTAACAATGTTCAACACCAGTGTTTTGTTAAGTTGACCTCTTGGAAGATGATAAGAAAACTGCACTCATACTATGACCAAAAATTCTCACCCTACTTATGAAAGAAAAGGAGTTTCAATCAGAGTCACCTGAATTTACATACAGAAATATCTGATATCTTCAATATTAAGATTTTTCATAGACATTGATACTTTTTTTTCCAGTTGCTTGCAATTTTCAATCGCAGCAAATGATAACCAACAAATATGAAGGTTTTAGTACTTCTGAATGAAGTCTGCTTTCAAGCAGCTGAATAAGCCACTTGACAATGGTCACTAAGTCAACAAATTTTTGCCTGTTGATGAAAAATACTCTATAATTTACCTTTTACTTTTTTTTTTTTTTTTTTTTTTTCCTGAGCAAATACACGATCACAGCATAGGTGGCAAAGTAATTTTGGGCTATGTGACAATGGCAAATTCAGAAATTCAATTAAGTTTCAGATTTGTTACATTTCAACTAACATACAACATTACCAGATACAGACTTACTTTTTCAAAACAAGTTTACTGTATCTCCTTCATAATGTTACAGTCTCTCAGGGTAACTTTCATTTGAAGTACACAGTTTTACCTCCTCTTTGTCACTTAAACATCCATCATAGTACATATATGGGTATGTGTGCATATATATATATATGTATATACATATATAAAGGTAGACATGGCCCGTATAGCAGCACAGATGATGTATATAATGGAGCATGTGCTTGACCTGAGCCTCAGAAACAAGTGCAGTGAGCATCTAAGTTTTTCAGTGTGTTTACTTGTGAATTCTAATGCTGCAACTTCACAACTCATGTTACATTTAAAAACTTTTTATTTTGCGTTCATTTGCAAAGACTGATACCTGAAATCTGCTATTTGCCAGAGGCAGCTACAAAGGCAACATAAACTGAAACTGTTCCCTTACTGTTTAGACAAAGCACAGCTCACTCATCTGTAGTGGTCTGGTTCTTGTAGTAACAGGAATAAATAGTGATAGTCATGTCCCATTGCTAGATATCAAGTTAGGCCTTTGAGGTATAATGAAATACACACTGAAAATCAATATCCTGTGAGGTGTCATTTTAATGTAATGAATAAATAAGTACAAAACTTACTAAGAAAACCTTATTTTTATTCACCTGATCTTGCTTCTCTTCCAAACATTCTCTAAACTTTCTGTGATTTCAAGACTGTCCTGAAAATGGAGTAACTATAGAAAAGAACTTCAAAGATCTGTGATGAGTCCTTGTGCCATATCTTGTTATATGCAATGCAGAAAAAAAGTGTCAGCTGCTTTTCAGATGTAGTCTATCAAAACCTTGAAGTTCTAGTCTTCAAAACACTCTTTAAGAAGAAAAAAAAAAAAAATCAGTAAGATAAGATTATCCAGAAAAGGGACTAAATTCTTGCAGGAGGACAGTAAAAGAATGATCCAGCTCCCCTGCTTCTGAAACCTAAGATAGGCAATACTAGACTATTACTGAGAAGATGGTTTACTGGGCTGTAACCTTTTAAAGTATAATTTTGTATAATTGAGTTTGTGTATTACCCACCTGGCCTTTACTCATCACTTTGATCCTACATACACACCTCAATCATTTTTGCTTTGGTTATAAAGTTCATTTATTTTTTCAATTCTCTGCGTGAATTCCAACACAACAACAACAACAACAACAACAACAAAAATCACAAATACTATATTTGATTTCTTATTCAATCGTTGTCTTATCTCTTTCCATCAGGTCTTTCACTTGCTTCCTGTATTCAGCTAGTCTTAGAATTCCCCTATGAAGTCCCATTTGAAATCCCATTCTTCCATTTCTAGCCCACATGCACACTCTCTTCTCCCAGGACATAGGGGTGGTCTCATCATATTAAAGAGTTTAAAGTGAAATTAAATCATTTTGCTCAGGAAACATGCATGAGAAACTAAAAGGACTAATTAACTCTTTTCTTCTACATCATAACTGTTCCTTCTGGTATTTATATTGTCAGATACAGAAAGGAAAACTACAAATTCAGTACACACTAAAAAACTTTTTGATTTCTCAGTCACATCCTATACAACACATTTCCTTTCCCTGTATTTCCATGTGACGAGGCTGCCTGAAGACAATTATTAACGTGCTATTTTTCGCAGTTGCTTTTATTCAGATTACTCAGAGCTCCACTCCAACTCTCAGCATGAGGTTGTTCTGCTTACAGAGAATAAGGTAGATTTGTGAAGGCAGATATCCCACTCTGCTCCAAGACAGCTGGAGGTAGACAGCAGTAAGAGCCACATCTGTTTTGAGCCTTATGTAAACTCTTTAAGGGCCTGAAACTTTTGAAAAATCTATCCTATAAATCCTTTTATAAAACACCAAAATGATAAGGCTACCTAGCTACTTAACATGTATGTTTTTACAGCATGATCCTGAAAGTGCAGCTGTCTACCAGTTCATGTTGGAGAACTACAGCAGGCAAAAGGAGTGAGAGCTTGTATAGTACTGCCCTGTAAAGTAGCTCCTAGACCAACTGAATCTCCTTACACTTTGTTGGAGAGGAGCAGGGGGAGAAAAACCTTTTTACTAGACTGCAGAATGAATTACAGGACCACGCGTATTTACTTTTGTTAAAATATATGTTCCTTGTTTATAATATTGTCATGGACAAAGGACAAAGGACTGAAATGAGCATTGATTAACATCTGGACCAACATCAAAAAATACCAGGTTAAACATTTCACAGAAATTGCAGTTTAAGGCTTGGAAATGTAACAATAGCGGATATAAATAATTGGTGAATCAAAAAAATGCAAAAGAGCACCTTGTAGCCTAAATTCCCACATCCTATTTGCACAGGATTAGGGCAGAGAGGAAATTTTTATGCATGACAGAGAACCCTCACTTGGATAATGATAAAATCAGAAATGCAGGACACATCACAGAGGCTACCTGCTTTGAAATGTAGACATAGCCCTTATTATAAGAGGTCCCCATGGTGTCATTCTTTTGACACTTTCCTCATCTGACAGATCCTCTCATATCTTTTCCCAGAAGAACTCCTTTGAACTAGTTGATTGACAAGGCAACAATACAAACCACTGAATAAATATTTAAGAGTTTTAGCAACTGTCAGAAATACACATTCATACTCTGTAACCTACATTTGTGCATGTTTTTTTGAACCAAGCATGCAATGAAGTGATGTGGTGCTATATGTGCCCAAAGAAAGTAGTGAATCCTGGGTGAAGACTTACTTTGTATTTCAGATGAATTTTCACCAAAATACTTGGACACACATTACTTCCCTGCTTTTCATAGACAGCTTCTTTCAAATTTCATTATCTCCTGAAACCTCCAATTCAGTGAAAACCACTTTTCATTTTGAACCTTAATGATTATAGCCATGTAATATCCAAAGACCCAATCTGTTGCATAAAGCACTGATGGCTCTCGGAAAGTGAGAAGCAATATCTTGCCTTCCATCTCGACACAGCAGTTCAGAATAACTTGAAAGCCCTGCAGCCAGTCTTTTATACTCTTGATAATTAGAAGACAGGGTTCACCAACTATTCAGAGCCTACTAAAAGGATGTTACAATAAGAACAGTAACAATAAAATGCAGACTCTGATCATTCCCCCATACCAGTATTTATACCTTTCCAGAAAGGCCCCAGCTTGAAAAAAGACTGTGATGTCCTAACAATAGCCCTTCATTTAGAAGTAAAAGAAACAATGGTTTTCATTCCAGACATTAGAAAGGCACTTTGATGTAATGCCTGATTTTCTGCAATGAACAGTCTGTTCAGTATTGTCTCTAAATTCCAATGTCTCTTCAAATCTTTCTTCCTTGAAATACACTAGTTTCTATGTCACAAGCATCCTGTAAGCTTGTAACAGTTTGCAGCGCCTCACCTGAAATGGTCTTGTCTGCCAACTAAGAATACTCCGCAACTGCTACTTTGTATGCCTCAAACCCCAGCTTTTCTAGGTGACCATTACAGGAGAATATGAGCAGTTTAAAGAATACAATTTTAACCCCCCAAAAAATCATACATTATACATAGTGCTAGCAAAGTTTGAAAAAGTTTGTAGACAAAGAATTTTTGGCCACAGATTCCATACACCATGGAAAACATGCTGCTTCTAGAGAAGAATGAAAAAAGGAAGAAAGACCCAGTACAAATTAAAGTTCCAGATCAGTGCAGAACTTTTGGGAAATTACAGGTGCAAAAATCTCTATGTTTTGGACTTCTTCCTAAAATTTTTCATTTGTATCTAGTTCCATTGTACTAGCACACAGCACAGTTAGAATCTCTTCTAGCTCAGAATTTGTCGCAGCAAGCAGAACTGTCTCAAGCCCAGGAAAACCACCTTAAAATATAAACAGATGCAGGATGCCATGATTGCTGCTGGTTTTGTTTTCTATCTAAATAATGTAACTGTTATTTACATACTGGGACATTTTCAGACTATATACACAAAATATTTTGAAGATAGAGCAAGCAATAACTTGTGATCACTTAAACATACTCATCCTGTACTAAAAAACCACAAGCAACTACTTCTTAATTCATCCTGTTCATCTCATTAAGTTAATTTAGCCTGGAAAAAAAAAGATCCAAGGAGAGAGCCCAAAGTTGTGTGCCTACTCAGACTGGTTTCTGCAGAAAAAAACCCTACTTGACCTGTTTTATACACACATGAATCTTGCACCCATATATGACACTCATCAATCTTCATTGAGTTGTGTATTTTGCTGGTTAATGTTTGAAGGGGTTTAGTTAAAGTAGTAAATATCTAAAGAAAAATGCAAATACTTCAGGATTAGAAAATGCAACACTTATAATTATCCCTGCAACCCATGTACATTCCTTTTCAGGTAACAATTTGTGAGCTGAAACTGACCAAAAATATATGAGAAAAGTGTATCATAAGATTAATATGTGTGTGCAGGTGAGCTAAACAGAAATAACAGAAACTTTACTGCTTGCTTACTTCTGACGGCTTGTTTATTCAAGATATATGTATTTTATCCTACATAACATTTTTCAGTATATTATACACTCTTTTGAATACAATTTCAAAAGTTCAAGTTTGTGATCGTGCTATTTGCCTGGATTCCTTCTGTCAGGATTCCAAGCTGCACCATCTCATGTTCACTGCAGGCAGCTAAGATACCCCTGGCCTTCACATCCCTCACCATACCAGATACAGCAGAGTATCAGCTCGTTGATTAAGAAGTTCCTCATAAGGCTGCCAAATGCAAGGTTTCTTCCAGTTGTGTGAAGAAGGCCTTATATATTACTTCTTAATCATGTGGTCTTACAAACTTACACGTGCTGGTTTGCCCTTTAATCCTAACCTACCAATTCTCTGCTGGCTCATCACCTGTTCCCAGGCAGAAAACCATGCATTCCAGCGGATCTCTCACACAATCAACCAAAGACATTTCGCTTACTGTACATGACACAAATACCTCTGCATTGTTCTGCAAAAAGAAATACAACATTCACTCATTTCAGTTTCAATAGAGAAAAAGTTTGTAACATAACCTCTTGATATTCTTGCATTCAACATATTTTTTTCATGAATCATCCCTGAAGTGAAATATCAAACAACAAATTTTTTAAACGAATAAGAGTGTTTGTAACAAAGAATAATTACAAACCAAAAGTCAAAATCCCATTTTTCTAGATAATAGTGAATATCATCTTCTTTCAAAAATAATGCCAGTGACTTCAAACATGCTGCACAAATGGCTCTACACTGAGAGCCTTTATAATGACTGTAGCAGGTAGAACAACTTCTCTTTCTGCAACTCAGAACACTATTCAAAGCTAGTTTTCCTGCTTTGCTGGTTTTGACAAGCAGATTATAAAACCGATTTGCAAGACAATGTACAAAATCAAGGAATGGCAGTTATTTCAGTATACTTAATTACAATGCAGAGCTGGAATAGCAAGGACTGTCGACACTTTTCTTTGCAGAGCTTAACTATCTATCAGCTGAAAAAAGCCTTGTTATAGCAAAAGTCAACAGGATAATTACAAGTACCTCCAACACCACTGAATAGTAAAATACCTCATGTGTATTTCAAATGAAAATCTACTCAATTATACTATTATTCTTAGCAAATCTACACAAGAATAGCAGATTTAAATTTCAAATTAAAGGAGTGTTCTAAAGCATGAAAATACACTGGAATTAATTTAACATATGGAAACTTGGTGAAGCCCCATGAGCAGGCTAGGTACTGAAAGCAGTTTGCCATGAATTTCTTAGATGAAATAGCAAAAGGCTCTTCAATTGTACTGCCCTAACAATCAAATATCTTCCTCTTATGCCTGCTCATAACAGCATTATCATGAGTTTTTATGTTTAGCTATTGTTCCAGTTAGGACTGTGGACATCCCAACAGATAGTACATTCCTCATGGTTGCTGAGAATAAGTAGCTGCAAACTTCCTTCTACATGGCAATGTCACAGCACGAGCCTAGCTAGCTGCACTGAAGCTGTATCAGAGCAAACTGACTGAGCACTTGAAAGCTCCATTTTTGCTGACTACACCCCTGCCATGAATTAGGGAGAGGACTTAGGCAGAGCACAGCAGTGGAAGTTTAAAATCAAAGTGGTTGAACAGAACTCAGAGAAATGTGAAAATTTTAGAGGGACATATAGAACAACAGAACTACAGCTATCTCAAAATAAATGAAGGCCTCAGGCTCTGTACTGAATGCGCAAATATCTTTCCATGTTTGTGAAAGATAATAACAGGTCTAAAGGACTTATGATTATTATATATGTTCACTACTGTGCTCCAAAGTTAATATATAATTTAAACTTCAACTCCAAGGACTTACCACTTTCCAAAGATACGCTATTTAATTCAATAGAATTTAATATTCTGAAAAATCTTTAAAATTAGGTAAATCTCTGAGTCATAACAAAGTTGGAGCAATCCCAGGCCCAGCTACAGGTTGGGCAGAGAAGAGATTCAGATCAGCCCTGTGGAGAAGGACTTGGGGGTGTTGGTCAATGAGAAAATGAACATGAGCCGGCAGTGTGCGCTTGCAGCCCAAAAAGCCAACCGTATCCTGGGCTGCATCAAAAGGAGCGTGACCAGCAAGTCAAGGGAGGTGATCCTGCCCCTCTACTCTGCTCTTGTGAGACCTCACTTGGAGTATTGTGTGGCATTCTGGTGTCCTCAACCTGAAAAGGACACAGAACTGTTGGAACAAGTCCAGAGGAGGGCCACAAGGATGATCACGGGACCGGAGCACCTCCCATATGAAGATAGGCTGATATAGTTGTGTCTATTCATCTTGGAGAAGAGAAGGCTGTGTGGAGACCTCATAGCAGCCTTCCAGTATCTGAGGGGGCCTATAGGGATGCTGGGGATGGACTTTTCATTGGTGACTGTAGTGATAGGACAACGGGTAATGGGTTCAAACCTAAATAGGAGAAGTTTAGATTGGATATAAGGAAGAAATTCTTTACTGTGATGGTGGTGAGGCACTGGAATGGGTTGCCCAAGAAAGCTGTGAATGTTCCATTGCTGGCGGCATTCAAGGCTGGGTTAGACGGAGCCTTGGGTGATATGGTTTAGTGTGAGGTGTCCCTGTCCATGGCAAGGGGGTTGGAACTAGATGATCTTAAGGTCCTTTCCAACCCTAACTATTCTATGATTCTATAATTCTGTGAAAGTATGACATACCTCATAGTAAGTAATCTGAAAAAAAAAAAAAAAAAAAAATCCCCTCCCCCAAAAATAAAAACAAATAAAAAACAAAAGAAGAACAGAAAACTAGGCAAATATTCCCCTTCTTCCGCCTTTGTTCCTACCCTAAGACAATGGTTGTATTTTCTTAATCAATGCACTGAATGATCCTGCTGCCACTTTCCAAGAGACTCTAGGTAGATCTTTAAGATGTTAAGACACATTGGAAGAAAACCCTACATGGCATTGTCATGATAGCAACCATCAGGACCTGAGACACAAATTTTGCAGAAAAGATGTTTCCTCAGAGTGCTTCTTCAGGTGGGGCAAACAAAGAGTAAAGGACTGATATTTTAACCCTCTGCATGTTCAGAAACACAAACATTAAGGTGCACTTCTCCACCAGTAACTTCCTATTCACTACTCTTTCTTGGCTTGAGATAAGAACAGCAAGAGTTCACTCACCAGTTACCATCATAGGCAAAACATGACTCAATTTGGGGTTTTTAACAATCAAATCTGACTATGATAATGACAAATAGAAACAAAGCTTAAGCCACCTTCTCCCTAACCTTCCCTTACTCCCAGGCTCAACTTACTCCTGATTTTCTCTAATTCTACCCTGTCAGTGGCACTGGGAAATGGGGGTTGTGGTCAGTTCATTACACATTGTTTCTGTCAATCCTTCCTCCTCACACTCTTTCCCTGCTCCAGCATGTGGTCCCTCCTACAGTAAACAATCATTCACAAAACTTCCAGCATGGGTCCTTCTTATGGGCTGTAGTTATTCACAAACTGCTCCAGTGTGGGTCCCTTCCAGAGGGTACAGTCCCTTGGGAATGGGCTTACCCTATGTGTCTTCCATAGGGTCACAGGACATGACAGAAAACCTGCTCCAGTGTGGGCTCCCTTCCATGGGGTTACAAGTCCTGACAGGAGCCTGTTTCAGCATGAACGTCCCACAGGGCCACAGCCTCCTTCAGACCTACCCTTCTGCTCTGATGTATGGTCCTCCATGAGCTGCAGGTGGATATATGCTTCATCATGGACCTCCCTAGGCTACAGGTGGAGATCTGCTCCCTCATGAACCTCCATGGGTTGCAGAGGCACAGACTACCTCACCATGGGCTACAGGGGAATCTCTGCTCTGGTGCCTGGAGCACCTCCTCCCCTATTTCTGCAGTGACCTTGGTGTCTGTAGAGCTGTTGCTCTTATATATTCTCATTCCTCTCTTCTAGCTGATGTTTTTTGTCCCTTCTTACATCACAGTCACTGATGGGCCCAGCTCTGGCCAGTGGCGGGTCCATCTTGGAGCAAGCACTGGCTCTATTAGACATGGTGGAAGCTTCTGGCATTTTTTTTCACAGAAGCCACCCCTTCGAGACCCCTCCACAAGAAACCTTGCCAAACAAATGCAATACAGTAGGAACTATTATTGTGAAAAAGGTTTGATCCTGAATGCTTTATCTTATATCTGAAATATGTAGTTGCCATGGATCGGCTACTATTTCTAACAATTACTGCAATTCTACAAGCTCTGGTAAATTAGCAGGTACTTTAACCCTTTAACAATGAACTAGATAATGGATGTTTGGGCACTTCTCCTTGTTTTTAAGCAAGGAACCAGGGAAGTGTTGAGAGGATATCTCTATTTCTGCTTCAAAATATTTATGTATAACATTTAGAGCAACAGTTCTAATTTTTAAAGTAAAAGATCGAGAAAAGTTTTAGAAAAGGTCAGCTTTAGAACTTTGCAATTTAAGATACACATCCAAAATGTCTTTCCTTTTTCTTCCTTCAAATCTGTTCTGAAAAATCTCTATGTAAGTATATTGATTAAGGAAACAAAGTACCAAGATATGCTAAGGTAATACAGGTTCTTCAATACCCATGGCTGATAGCTTATGCATATTACAGCATGAAATCTGCTTCATTCTAGTGCAAAGCTCATGATGAATGCTACAGCTGCAGAGGTACTGATGCTGAATGACCTCTGACAGGATTCAGATGCTTTACAGCAGTCAGATGAAGAAATGAAGAGCTACTCCTCGTTTTAAAAAATTCACATGCTGTAGAGGCCTGACTAAATTATGCTTTGTATCAATCTTTATATTGCAAGAATACAGCTTCCATTGAGCTTTTGCTTTTGAAGAAGAGAAAGTTATAACCTCCTTCTAATTTACTGAGGTATAATCATCCCTTGTGCAGGCATTATATTGCTGTTTCCTACTACGGGTCAGTCTAATGAAGTATGAAATTATTTTGTTTTGTTACACTGAAAATATTTAAAATTCATTTACTTAAACCATCACAGAGCACTACCACAGCATTCTAGTGGAGGAACTTGATGCTTATGACTTTAATGGGTGCACTGTTTGCTAGGTGGAAAAATAACCGAAAGAAGGTTGTAGCGAATTCTCAGTCTCTTTTTCTGAGAAAGGTTTTGTTGCTTTTCCTGTGGACTCCAGGAAAAGATGATTCCATGAGCTGTCTGCAAATGTCAAAATAACCTCAGAAAGTTTGCTTTAGTTTGTTTGTTTTGTTTTCTTTTTTTTTTTTTTTCTTCTGTGGACTCGAGATAAAGGCCCAATTCGGGGAAAGCAAAACAGAAGTTAAAAGCTCAGCA
>JANRGW010009453.1:0-25179 GCA_024733675.1 Psilopsiagon aymara | reverse complement strand
GGTGCCGCCGGCCCCTAGCTGCCTCGTCCGCCCCTCCCGCCCCGCCCGCCCTCGTCTCTGACCGGCGACCGCGATGTCTGACAAGGAGTTCATGTGGGCCCTCAAAAATGGAGACTTGGATGAAGTGAAGGACTACGTGGCCAAGGTAGGAGCAGGCGGCTGAAGGGCTGAGGAGCGGCGCTGTGGTCTGAGGAGGGAGGAATGTGTAGGCGGGAGTTCTCAGGGCCCTCTGGCCGAGGCCTGGCTTGATGGAGCTGGAGGGTGATAGCCCTATCCAGCCTGTTTGGCGGTAGGCAATCTGTGAGCTTTGCGTTGGGGTGAGGGTCCAGGCGGCTGAGCGTGCTTCCTCTCCCCCTTCTCTCGGCCCTCTCTGTTTCTGGGCTTCTTCCTTTGGTACAGTTCTAAGTTTTGCCCGTACAGTGTGGTGGGATGCCTACTCTAGGTCAGGCTTTGCTTAGAAAGGTCGGACCAGGTGATATCTGAGGTCCTTTCCAAGCTAATATTCTGTGATTCCTTTTCTCACTCATTGCCCTGTGCCCCTCCTGTTCCCACGTCGACCCTTGTGCATCCAGGTGAAGTTGCTGAATGTCAGTACGTGAACTTTTGTGGATTGACAGTCTTTATCCTAGTTTGCCTGGTTGATCTTATGTGGATATGCATATGTGTGGCCTCGGTTTGGTTATCCTTCCTCTCTGTGCCTCAGGGCTCATCCATAATAGGGTGATGCTAAGCCACTGGGTGTGCTGGAAGCTTAATTCATTAACCCTCTGAAGTATTTTGATATCTAGTTAGATCGAGTGCTCCAGGAATAGTAGACACCTGTGTAATAGCTAAAAAGTCTTGAGGTACACTGTATGTGAAGGCTGGATTCTGTACTCATTTGCCTTCAGTTGTCAACGAGGTTTCTGGGGAAAGTGTGTGTGCATAAGACCAAGGTTCTGCTTCAGTGAACCCTTAGTATTCAGGAATATTACCTAGCATCTGTTACATCAGAGCAGAGATTTACATGTAATTTAGCTATAATTACTTGGATCTCTGAACAAGCGATTTATTGTATTTGGGAGCTTGACATGTGCTGACATCTTGCTGTGGTGACTTAAGTTCTTCCTACTCCACTTGTCAACTTTGAAAGTTACCCAAGCTTGTGGCATTCTTGGTAAAAAGAAACATATGCAAGTACTTCCACTGGTTTAGTACAAAGTCCAACAGCTTAGCTCAGTTAGTCTTCTCTGATAGTTTCAGCTAAACTACTGGACTTTGCATCACAGTGGCTGTGCACTCATATATTCTGCTCTGTCTCTCTAAAGTGCTAAAAGTAACAACTGGGAATAGTACAATTCAGCAGTTTAATGGTCTTGTACCTATGTGTATAATAAAGTTGGATGCTGCATTAATGTGTCTTACTTCTCAGCTTTGAAGACCTCCAGAGTGTTTCAACAGCAGACTTAGATTTTTATTACAGCTTTTACAGGAATTCCATATACATCAGAGAACTCACTGCACACTAGTGATTAATGGATCCTTGTGTATCTGTTACCAAGGCAAAAACTTTGGCAGTAACCATCCTGAGTCAGTGCTGATCACAAAGATTTTCTTACTTTCCCACTCTTTCTGAGTGGTACTGCAACTCATAGCAAATGGGTTTGATCACTCTCTGTCCACTTCAGTGCAAAGTCAAATACTTAGTTCCATCTGCTGCTGAAAGAAGCTTGAGCCAGCCTGAATGATGCTATAGTGAAGAGGCTGAAGGGCATCATCTAATTTCACTAATGAGGTAGAAATCCTTAAAAGACACTGTGGTTAGATAATTGCAGTAGATTACACCTTAGAATCCTTGAACAACATACTTTTGAGAGCTGCTTCTAATATGGGAAGTGAGTTAAACTATGGGAACTTTATCATCATCTGTCACCTAAACTTGTTCATTCTTCCCTTTCCCACTTGCAAATATGCTTTCTATCATCAGCTGTTAAGCATCCTACTTGCCAGCAGCACAAGAACTCTTAATATTTTGTTTTCAGACCAGTACCTTTTCTTGACAGACTGTGGGCTAGTAGGCGCTTAGGCTGGTTTCCTGTGGAAACAAAACTTATATGCGCAAGTTTTGACTGACCCTCTTCCTTGCTAATAGTTTGTTAACTTTTTTTTTGGCTAATTTTTGTTAAGCTTTATGGGGGTATGGGTAGATTCTGGTGTGTTTTGTGAAACTATTGAAGTAGAGGGAAGTACCTTAAGCAAAGAAAAGAGAACAAAAGTGAACTTATGTTTTACTGCACAACAGGAAGTATGCATTGAGAAGGGGCAAGAGAACTCTATAAATCCTAACTGTAGGAGAAACCTCAGAATTTACATTCTTGGTTCCTAAATTCATTAAATATGTGAAGGCAGATCATCTTTTGATAGTTACAGTTCTCGGAAAAGTATCTGTTCCATGCTGCATGGCCTTCTTTAACTGTCTTCCTTATCAGTTACATGACTTCTGCGCCCTGCTGCTTTCCTGTTCTAAGTATGATTTAATGTTCAGGAATTTTACTTAGATAAACTTTGCAGTAGTAGAAGTTTCCTCTCCCTGTGATGTGGGAGTCTGCATCTTCATAAAATTCTTTCTTGTCTGTCTTCCTGAAACTTTTGATTTCCAGCTTCTCATTTGTTTTGTGTCTTGTTGCCTCATTAGTTGTTTGAAAGCAATGCAGCTTTTAACCATAATCTTGCAATTTTGCTGCCAATTACAAGATAAAGGGTTTGACCTCTGATTTTGTTTTGTATCTGAATGGCAGGGTTTGAAATGCTAACTAGATGACTTGAGGCATTTTAATAGTATAAATGGATGTCATCAGTGAGGCTACAAATGAGTCTTTGCTTTTCTTCACTTGGGTGTAATAAGCTGTGGAGGTTCTGTCTTTGGAGTCGTTATTCTTTTTTTTTTTTTTTTTTTTTTTTTTTTTTTTTTTTTTTTTTTTTATCTTGGATTTAGTTAGTAGGTACCAAGAGGAATGTATCTGACAAACTCATTCAAACAGCAGGTGAAACTTAACCTATAATGTGAAAACCAGGTCATTGAAAAGAGAGGATTATTGTCTTCAAATAGGGGAAGTTTCTGCCACTTCAGCAGTTCTTGTACAAAGAAGGAATACAGAGGTAGAAGGAAGTCTCCATTTGCATTTTGTGCATTTTGTATGTAAAGAGATCCTGCATTCTCTTAAAATACTTTTTTAAAAAGAATCTTTCACAGAAACAGTAGTTCTGAGGGGTGGCAATGAAACAGATAAGTGCAAAATGGTACTGCTTTTTTGTTTATCGAAAGATTTTAGTCCTGCCAGACTGTGCACTTGGAAAACATTGTTGGTTTCCACTTGATAAAAGTGTGAAAGATTATTTTATAGTTTGAATAGTCCTGTAAAACTTCTTTGATTTTTGTAAGAAACATCTTGCTAGACATAATTTTAAGTAGAGAAATGTAAAGACCACTTTTTCTGTATGGTGAATATTAATTTCTACAGAAGTACTGTAGTTTGTGTGTTATGGTAGCAGTTATGTATGGTGTCATCTATTTTTATGATGACTAGATTAAAAAATAGCATTTACTCTTTGCCTTTGATGTCTTCCTTTTGAACACAGCCAGCATATGGTGATTTGGTGGTGCCTTTGCAGGAATTGAGGGAATTCTGCACTCTTCCCACATACATCCACTCAAATTTTTAAAATTCCTGAAGAAAACCGAAGCTTTCATAGGAACAGATGAATCAAATGTGCAGTTAAATGGGTGAGGAGGATCCATACAGATTAGAGAAAACCCCTGTACTCAAGGGGGGGAATAGGGGGTTGAAATGTACTAGTTGGAAGAAGAGTTCTTCTTTCAGAACACAGTTATGCCTACAGAACTTCTTAATGCAAATGATGTTTGCTCTTTTTCCTTTTCTTTATCCTCCTCCCTCAGTGGAACAAGATAAGCTATACAATTGCTTTAAAAGACTTTTCTGTCAACATGTACATGTAATGCTTCCTGTCAGCAGTAGATTTTTCAGGCCAAGTATAATTCCCATTCAGTCACTGTGCACAAAGTTTTTAGGATGATAAACTTGGATTTGTAAGGAAGAGGTTATAGTAAATGTTTGTTCTAAAGTAACTTCATCTCACATAGCTTAACTGGGAATTCCTCACTTAATGAGCTGCTGTATTCTCCTACACCATTGCTTCGTAAACATACTGCTGCTTACAGTGAAGTTTGGTAAGTCAGCTAGCCTAATGCTTTGAGAAGATAGGACAATCAACCAAACTGGAAGCACCGTGTTTTTCTTGCTGAGAGGACTGAGGGATTGGAGTGATGGTAGATTGTAGCACATGTATTTTTTAGTATATATATGTATTGCTTGCATAGCAAGCATTTATGGTGTGAAGTCTGGGTTTTTACATAATAAAACAGCTGAAACAAAACCAAATCCCTAGAGGACTTTCAATAACTTGGCTCTAAAACAGCAGCTGTACATCCTTCACTAAATTGTAATACTACAGTCTTCCAGTTCTTTGAGATATAATGTTGCTTGAATGTATGTCTTGAGAAATGCATAGAACATGACTACTACAAAACTAATTGGAGAGGCTAACACAAGAACATTGTTTAGAAATCCCTTTTTGAAATGGAGTTAGCAGTTAGGGGTGTAGTGTTGTGAGAAAGAGAAGAGTCTTAACTCTGTCTGCAGGAAGAATTGTTAGAATGTAGAAATAAATAGCTTTTTAACTTTTGAGGGGTAACCTCTTCTTTTGAGTGGAATGACTTCTACTCCTTTAGAAATAAACTAAATGAAAACAAACACTGAAATTGTCATTGTATATGGGTAGATTACTTGAGTTATAGATTAACCCTACCTTGGATACATTGAAATTCACCTTGTCTCATTAGGTTGAGTGCTGAAGTGCATGTCATTATTATGACTACATTGATACCTGAACTGCCTCTGGTTAGGAAACAATTTTCTTGCTTTTAAGTGAAAGGAAGCCTGGAAGCCTGCATGGATTACAGTGCAGTGTAAGCATGCCTGAGTAGTTTGTACAGGGGGGAATCAGGGTTAGCAGTGATCTGGGAGATGCTGGACTGATTTTTATCCCCTGTGAAGCCCCTTGCATATTTCAGTGTTATACCAGTACTTGTAGAATGTAGGCTTTTCCTTATCTGGAGTTTTCTAGGCTTTTTGTTATTTTCCTCTTCATTACTGTTGAGTGTGCTGGAGTATGACTGCTAAAGATAGTTTTTCCTGCTTAGTTCTACTTAAACTTGGTGTTTGATTTTGTATATATACACTTTGCATATTTCCACATGACCTAAGCAATTCTTTTGTGAAACAAAGCAGTTGCTTGCTACGTAACCTACTGTTAGGTTACAGGCTTTTATTCCAGGCTTTTAACTAAAATGCCATGAATGTGCTACAGTAACTTCCAGAAGAACGCAGCAGCTACTTTTTAGTAGCGGTTACAAAAAGAAATATTAGGTTAACAGAAAAACAGCTTTTCAGGATAGCAAATTAAGTTCCCCATTCTGATTTGGCAGAGTCTGAGGATATGTAGCAAATAATTGTTCACAAATATTAGTAGTTTGTACATCTTTTTTTTTCAGTAGTTTATAGGAACAGTATGGAGTAACAAACTTGCCTCTAATCCTTTGTGGTGGCATTGTGGGGGAATGAATGTCTTGCTGACTGAAAGAATGAACATCCCAGAATTCTCAAATCTGTCCTTTCTGTGAAGGCATAGAATCAACTACTTCTGAAGCCATTTTTATCTGACATGTAAATAGCCTTTAGGATAAGACTGATCGCAAATCTGGAACTGCTAAATGTAGTAGTAACTTCAAGGTGTTGATGTCAGGCCTATGATTGGGGTGTTGTTTTTTGTTTGTTAGGTTTTTTGGTTTTGTGTTTTGTTTGGGGTTTTTTTTGTTTGTTTGTTTTTCATTTAGTTGGCTTTTGTGCTCTGAAACTTGTGTCTTTAAGAGATTGCCTAAGTATATGACTCATGTTTGACTTTTTATGCTTTTAAAAAATAAGTACTCCCTTATTTGTTTCTGTTTGGGCAGTTATTATGCTGACTTGTGCTGTGTCTAATTGGTGCTTGCCACAAAAAGCAAAGAATTAACAGAATAAAGCATTGAATTTATTTTTTTGTTGTTGCAGAAAGTCTCACTAACATATTCCGTTCCCTAAATTGAAAGTAAATTTTATCTCTTCTGTTAATATATCCATTTTTGTCTGAGTTTGTAGTCTTTAGCAGATGCATTACCAAGTATGACAAGTACAAAGTTAGGAATAGATTATGAATAACGAGGAGATAATTCAGTGGTGTGAGGAAAATATTTACTTCTGGCCCTGCTCCTTTTATTCTCACCTTCCCTTATTCTAACCTCAGTATTCCCTCTTGTGTTGGTTTTATCTTTACTAAATCCATGTTTTCAAGCCTAGCTCTTGTCTTCCAATTCACTTAGTTGATTTTTGTTTCAACAAGGAGGTATACAGAAGATGAGCTATGCTTTCTAAATATCTAAGAGAACAATTTTGCAGCGGTCTGTATTGTGGCATTGTGCCTCCATTTCGAATAATGTGTGGAAAGTAGTGTTAGTTGTGAAGGTTATGCATTGAATGTTAATGGGTACTGTGGAATTGGTGAGTCATGCAGGCCACATAAGTGAAAATAATGAATAGATATTGCAGCAGTGTCAGAATTCATAAATGAGAAATCGCCTGGACAGTTCACAATACAACAAACAATGCCTGTATGCTTGTTCTGACGGAACATGTTCTTAGCTGTTAAAATACCAGGGCTTGCAGGTCAAATATTCTGTTCAAGTTTAAGCAAAACATAGTGGACTCAAATACAGGTTCGCAAGTCCAAATATTTTATGGTTTAAGCCATAAATCACGCAGTTTACTCATTCACTCCCCCCTCTTTCTTCCCCCTCACTCCGAGGGAGGGGAACAGGGAGAAGAATCAGAAGAATGTAACTCCCACTGGTTGTGATAAGAGCAGTCCAGTAACTAAGGTATGACACAAATCACTACCGCTACTACCAATAATAATAATGACCAGGGAAATACAAGGGAAGAGGGTACAATGACCGAGATGTGAACTGAGCTCTTCCAGGTTCCTGCCCCCAGTTTTTCCATCCTGGGCATGATGTGCTGTGATATGGAATACTTCTTTGGTCAGTTTGGGTTAAGTGTCCAGTTTCTGCTTCCTCCTGGCTTCCCCTCCTCCCTGCCAGAGCATGAGACTCAGAAAGTCCTTGGGCAAACCAAACATTCTAAGCCGTAACTATAAACATCGGTGTTATCAGCGCTGTTCCCAGGCCAGAAGTCGAAAACACAGCACTGCACCAGCAACTAGGAAGGAGAAAAATGACTGCTACTGCTGAACCCAGGACAGATACAAAAAGTGAGGGGGTATATAAAATCGTATTGCTTAAGTTGCATTCATTTTTTTTCACAGGCATCCCTGGCCAAGTGTTCTTAATACCTTTTTTGTTTTAATGGCCTTGTTCATGTTTATTTGGACTTCTGAATATGTGTCCAGAGAAAAGTGTGAACAAAGTTATTTCTTTCTGTGCAATTTGCACACTTCTGAAGTTGAAAGTTTGCATTGTTATTCTTAATTTCGCCCCCTGCAAAAGCTCCACCTTGAGTGTTGCATTTATGAGCCGATACAATTCTGTGGAAAGAGGCAGTTGTCATTTGTGTAGACAGATCTTCTATTACTAGGACAAAAGCATTAGCTGGGATTACTAAGTGCCAATAACTGACCAGTCAGTTATGCAACAGTTGTTTTTCTTCCAAGTTGCAGTTTCAGCAGTTTTGAACAATTAGATGTTTTTCTGCTTTAGTTTGTTGTGAGGAGGGGTAGGTACAAATCCTCACAGCTCATTAAAAAGACTTTGAAATATTTATTAGATGCTGGATGTTCTACTGGCTTTTTTTTTACTGCAGATTGATGCTGAAGCCTATGTTGATTGTCAACACCAATGGCAAATTCTGCAGTCACATGCCATAGTTGGAGAGGGAAACAATAGTTTCAGTAAAAGCTTAAGGGACTAGTATCTGTGCTGCTTTCTGGCTTGGAAAGCGGTAAGTATTAATAAGTGCTATTGAACAAGTTAAAATTCTTAATTCTCTGAAATATGGTCTTGTATAGTCATATGGCTTTGGAGTAGCTTGAGGGACTTTAGTTTTGGTGCTTTTCAGCACTTTGCCTGTTTTTATGGTCTGTTTTGGTCTCTTGTATGCAGTGTAATTATGTAGTTCAGTACAGATACATAATAAACCAAGGGGTATTGCATTTCTCAAAAAAAAAAAAAGGAAAAAAGAATTTATGTAACTTTTTTGCTGCGAAAAGAATTAGAGTATGGTCTAGATTTTTGTCTTGGCATATATATATAGTGGCCTTCCCCGCTGGTTACAGGCCAAAAGGGAAACAGTGAAATCATTTTACTTAGCCTTCAGCTACACTCTGTAAATGAAATTACATTTACATTTGTAATTGCATGCAGTGGCTAATAACCTGAACAGACCAAAACACCACTAGAAAGGTATTCTGGAGATTTGTCTGTCATACTTCCAGCAGAAGTTCGAAGAATATTCTGAAGTGTATGTAGTTATGGAGTTAATATGCTCAAAGTTTCTTATGAGCTAAGGTAAAGTCTTGATAATTATTGTTGAATGACTGATACTTTCTTTCCCCAAATTCCAGTAATTTATGAACTTGCTTTTTAACACACTTGTGGTGTATAAATTAGAGATTAGCTTCAAGGAGGAGAGATGAGCTGGAAAGCCATTTGAGACAAAAGATAGAGAGCTGTCCATAAAACAGTTACCATTAGCATACCTCTTCTAAACTGATTTGTTAATGATGCTATGAATGCAAATACCATAGACAATAAATATTTAAACGGGTTTTTTGTTTGTTCAAAACACTTCCAGTACTTGATTCAGGTAGTGCAATTGGAAGAGGTGGTTTCAAGCACTTACATAAAAAGAATGATGAGTAGAGTTCCTGTGCAGTGAGATCTGCACTTTTATGTATGTCCCTGTATATAATTTCACAGGAACCTTTGTATTCGCGTGAGGCATTTGGGAGATATCTATTTCTTGGTTTGCTGACTCCTCAGTAACTCCAATAACAGTCTTACCCATCTATTTAGCCAAAGAAGAGCTACTTAGAATGCTTTAAAAACCTTGAATTTGTCCTGTCTGGAAGCATTTATTATCCATTGTGTAAACTTATTTTGGAGATAGTAATAGTCTTTAGTTCTGTTCTTGTAAGAAGTTAGTAGACTGTATTAAATAAAGCATTTTCAAAAGTAATTCCTGGTAAACTCTGGAGAAAATAGCATAACTATTTTAGATAATTTAAGTGATTAAAGTGCAATATCAGTATTGGTAAGTTTTAGTGGAAGTAATACAGTGAAGCTGAATACTGCATGTGTATATAATTAGTTTACAGAGCCATTCTGTGGATGTTAGTGTGTCTTTTTAAGTAATTAGAAAGCAGCATTTATTTGATTAACTTTAAAAATAGCTCTTCTGATCAAGTTTTTTTGTTTGTTTTTGCATGATTCTAATCATGAGCTGCTTCAGCATGTTATCAGAAATCTGTGTTAAGGCATGAAACTTCTGGAACTCCTTAATACTGATTTTGATACTTCTTTTTATGCATTGCTATGTGAAGATGATGTAAACTCCATGTGCATTGGAAAATTATACCTGTTAATCTTATATAAAAACATCTTTAGAAGTTAAGCTTCACTGCTTTAATTTTGACAAGAACACTTATATGATCTTGCCTAGGACAGTTTCCTGTGTTCAGATTCTAGAGAAGTCAGTCATGCTTATGATGCCCCACTTATTTAAATTTCAGTGGGGTTTTTTCCTGTTTTTTTTTGTTTGTTTGTTTTGTTTTGTGATGGTTGTTTGTTTTTTGTTTTTTTTACTATAGCAGTAATTTTTTTGGAAGATATACTCATCTTCCTGTTTATCCTCTTCTATCTTCATGATGGAGTACAACCTTAACTTTGAGAATTCATATTTATTATTGTGAAGGGTGTTTTGTATTATGACAGGTCTTTAGGTCCTGTGTAGAAGTAAAACTATCAAGCTGGAATCTATTGGAATGGAAATGCAATAGCTGGTGCTTACTGCTCTATAAGGAAAATAGTCACTTCCTGCACATTCTTTGGACAATGTGGTGTAAGGATTTTAATACAGATGTTGCTGTTGGAGCTCTTGAAGTAATTGAAAATGCTTTAATTCAGGGCTGGCAACTAAGTGCAGATTGGATGGTAATGGCTTTTATTCCTTGCTCAGCTGGTTATCTCTTGGAACAATGATCTAATGATGGAAATAGCTTGAATCCTATTACTAAACCTTTGGATTGCTTTATCCTTGGACTTAATATTTTACTCTAATACAAACTTAGCAGCATCAGCGAAGTGAAGTGTGTTACAGGATATTTTTATCTGTCCAAACTTGCTTTCAGAATTCCATGACTAGATGATCCAACATGTTAAGCTTGAGTTTGTGTGAAGCTACATGAACAGGCAGATTTTACTTTTTAATGTCATCTGTTGTCAGTCTGCTGATGGTATAGAACTGAATTACAGAGACCTCAGTTGATTTCTGATTTAAATATGGTTGATGTCTGTTCAGCAATCATTTAGCACCCATGTAGGTTGGAATATTTTCTGCTTGGTATGCTCTTAGAGTGTGTAATCCAAATTGGATCAAAATGCAGCAGTATTAAAACATGGAGTCTGGCCAGTCACTTCTAAAGGAAAAAAACCTTTTAGGCTAGCTCAGTGTTGCCTATGAAAATGGATTCTGCTGTGTGCTCAGTGGATACAGTATTCAGCGTAGCTGTGTAGTGTGAATACTAGTTTCATGTCAAATTAAGGTAAAAAGGTATTAGATCTGGCTGTGATTCCTTAAGTATTAAAGGTTAACTGGTTTTACTTCTGGTAGTGCCTCCTGTATCATGTCTGATAGGCAAACCCTGGTGCTGTAAAAACATTTTTCCTTTAATTACAAATCCTAACAATTCTTCTAAGGAAAGGTAGCTTAGAGAGTGTGTCAGAGCATTGGCTGTTTCAGTTTATGACCTGGAATATTCAACGCACTATCATAATCAGTTAAAGCAGAACTCTGGACAGAGTCTCTTGGTAGAAGTAATGATACCTCTGTCTGCAGTAGCTTATTCTGTCAGAACTGTTATGCTGCTATTAATCTGAACTGTTACCTATGACAGTGCTTTTGGTCAAAACTTTTAAATAGGAATTCTTAAAAGATAAGAGAACCTACAAAGCTGATCTTTTAATTCCTGTTTCATCACTTCCTAATCCAAGGAGGGACTCTTCATTAGGGACTGTAGTGATAGGACAAGGGGTAACAGATTCAAACTGTTTAGATTGGGGAAGTTTAGATTGGATATAAGGAAGAAGTTCTTTACTGTAAGAGTGGTGAGGCACTGGAATAGGTGTCCTGGATTCAGCAGCTGCAGTCATTTTTCTTCTTCTTCATAGTTGCTGGTGCAGTGCTGTGATTTTGACTTTTGGCCTGGGAACAGCGCTGATAACACCGATGTTTTTAGCTGCTGCTTAGAATGTTTAGTCTGATCAAGGACCTTCTGAGTCTCATGCTCTGGCAGGGAGGAGGGGAAGCTGGGAGGAAGCAGAAACAGGACACCTGACCCAAACTGACTAAAGAGGTATTCCATACCACAGCTCATCAAGCTGGGTATATAAACTGGGAGCAGTCACCCCTAAGAGGGAATTCACTGCTGGTTCAGGCTGTGTGTAGGTTGATGGGTGGTGAGCAGTTGTATTCTCTTCCCTTGTATTTCCCTGGTCATTATTATTATTGGTAGTAGCGGTAGTGATTTGTGTCATACCTTAGTTACTGGACTGTTCTTATCTCGACCCATGGGAGTTACGTTCTTTTGATTCTCCTCGTGGTCCCCGCAGGAGTGGGAGCAGGAAGAGGGAGGGTGAGCTAACGACATCGTGGCAGATTTACAGCTGGGCTTAAACCACAACAATGGGTTACCAAAGGCAGTTGTGAGCGCTCCATCCCTGGAAGTGTTCAAGGCTAGGTTGGACAGAGCCTTGGGTGATGTGGTTTAAGTGTGAGATGTCCCTGCCCATGGCAGGGAGGTTGGAACTTGATGATCTTAAGGTCCCTTTCAACACGAACTATACTGTGATTCTATGACATAATGAGTGGTTTCCATTATTTCTTATTCAGGACTTAGTTAGGTTAAGGATTTAGGGAGGGGAGCAGCTGTTTTGAATAATGCACACATTATTTGACACATCTCTGAAGCTGGGATTGTAGCACGTGTTTCCAGAACCTGTAGCTAGGAAACAGTATGTTCATTACTGTTCTACAGAGCAATTCATGTGTCAGGCTTGTCTCTAAAAATGCTGATACAACAATTGAAGCACAGATGGCTCAGTAGTTCAGTTTAGGAGTTATTTCTGAAATGGTATTTTTTTTGACAAAGGACTTCAGATTACAGTTGATGATGGTGGATAAGATGGATACTATTTTGCCGCTAACGAATAAAACCTGAGAAGTATGCTTGTTAAATACCTTTTTGTTGGCTTAAGCCAAAGTAAGTGTAGGGGTGCTTATAAAAGCTTTTCAGCATACTTCAAGTGCCACCTCAAGACAGGCAAAATTCAGCATCAGGTTCCTAACTAATTCCCTTAACTTGTGTAGACCAAGTGGTAGTGTTATCATTAGCAGCTAAGGCTCCTATCAAAGTAGAGAATTGCAAAGTAGATATCCTTTTTAAATATACATGAACATCTATGTCTCTCTGCTCTGGTTTTAGAACTTGCTGCAAAATGCCAACTGGAGAGACTCACGCTGTCACTGGAACAGATACCTCTTTCTGATAAACCAGTGTGAGGTTTTTTTTTTAGTGGGAATGTAACTTTCTTCCCTTCTCAACATATGTTAACTTGATTTTTCTTTTTTATCATAGTCTACGGAATTTCTTGTGGATGTTTTTGCAGTTTCTGTTTGTTTCAGTGAGAGGAATGGGTGAAGATGGCTTGTCCCAAAAATTCCCCAAAGCATGCAGGGTAGAAAAGACAGCAGGGAGAAAATGTATTTTTGCTCCATGTTATGAAACTTCGAGGACAGGAAAAACCCTGGCAATGTCAAAAAGATGTTACTATTTCATTTACCATGAACACAAAGATAATCAGTAGAAAGTTTTAGCTAATACAGTTGCTCTCTGCTGTTAAACAAAACCCAAAGAACTTGTAGATGTTTTGTAATTATCGAAGTGGAAAGCAGTTATTGCATACAATAAATCTAGGGCATTTGCTTCTGTTCAGACAACTGTGGTCCACTCGGGCTGCAGTTAGAAAACTACTAGAATGGTCAGAATTTGCTGAACCGCTGAGCAATAGCAGCAGTAGTCTCCCTGTTGCAGGCTGAATGAGACGGGGTTATGTTAATTTATTTAGTCAACTGAAAGTAAGTAATTTTTGGAAATATAGATGACTCAAATGGTAACTTGGATCCTACACGAAACTCTTGCAGTTGCCATGGGAAACTGCCTACTTGCCGTTACAATTAATTGGTTTCTCAGCGTTAGCAGGAACTTACTGCTGGTTATTAACTGAAGAAATCTGCTTCAAAATCATAAACAATTCACAAGGTAAACAGTGTTCTTCCTTCCCTTTCTGTTCTTTGGACTTAACCCGGCCTTTGAGGTATTACTTATTTCACCATGTTCCACTCTTGTTTTTAGGCTTGAATACTGACCAGGGCAGCAACTTTTGCTTGTGAATCAGAAGATAAGGACAAGAAAACTTGAGACTCAGTAATCTTGCTACGTATTTGTTTCTGCTTCTTAGGCCTCCTGTGTTGTTTGAATAGTTGTTTCAGTGCATCAGGATGAGTGGAAATGTGGAATTTGTTTTTTATTTGCTCTACCAAATTATTCTGCAATCCTGGAAGCATTGTATGTTGAGTTTTTTTCTCTCGCAGGAAGAAAAAAAAAAAAAAATAGAAGAGTTTAAATACTATGCAGCAAGTGGTGTTACAAGCTAGTCGTTTGAGCTCTTCTTGTTTCTATTTAATGAAAACACAAAGAACTGTTGTGGTTTAAACCCAGCTGGCAGCCCAGAACCACGCAGCCGCTTGCTCACTCCCTCCCCTCCTTTCTCCTCATGCTCCTGGAAGGATGGGGAGGAGAATGGAAAGAATGTAACTCCCATGGGTTGAGATAAGAACAGTCCAGTAACTAAGGTATAACACAAACCACTGGTGCTACCACCAATAATAATGATAAGGGAAATAACAAGCGAAGATAATACCACTGCTCACCACCTGCCGACCGATACGCAGCCCAACCCGAGCAGCGATTTCTTGCCACAGTGCAGCGGCCCAGATGAGTTTACCTCTCTGTTGCCAGTTGCTCTGCTTCCGTTGCTTCAACCACCCCCAAAGGGCATTTGCCACCATCCATGAGCCAGTTTTCTTGTTCAGCAATGTCCAAGGCCTTCTGGATGGCTTTCACCTTTGCAAACTGACTTGATTCACCCTCTCCTTCAGCAGGTTCTGCAACTTGTTACCAAGGACTCCGTATGGCTGCCTTCCATCTCCGATGCTTTCCCACAATACAGCAGGACCCATCAGTAAACAAGACATACTGCTTTTCACTTTCTGACAGTTTATTATATGATGGTGCCTCTTCAGCACGCATCACCTCCTCCTCTGGAGACATTCCAAAATCTTTGCCCTCTGGCCAGTCTGTGATGACTTCTAGAATTCCTGGATGACTGGGATTTCCTATTCTTGTTTCTATTTAATGAAAATGGACTCCAGTGTGAAAATTGCATGTTAGTCTGCAGCTGTAATAGAATACCTGGAAGCTTACAAAAATGGTTTCCTTGTCTAAAGTACTAGACTAGTGGTTCAGTTGTCTTAATATTTGTATTAAAGTATTGAGGGTAAGCAGATACTGAGGGTAAGTCTACTATAGCAATTTGAAACTGAGTCAGTTTCAGTAATGGATACAGATATTTACCTTGTCTGTGCTTCCCAACAGGAACTGCTTCAGGCCAGTGCTCCATTTTGGTTACCATAACAAAATTTCTAGAGAAAATTGTGTAGCCAGCTTTGGAGAAGAGACTAATTTATTGTTGCTGCTACTTGAAGATATTTTGAGTTGTGTTAATTTTATCACTTGAAAAGTAGAATTAAGTGTTTTATGAAGAGCCGTCAGGCCTGAATTACTGATTTTGTTTTAAGGATGTTTGTCAATAACCTCCAAGGACCTGTGAAAGTGCTAGATTAGTTTATGTCTAGGCGGGAATTAAAGCTCCTTCTTCAAAGTCAGTGCTGCTTTTTAGATGCTGGGACTATTCTGTAGTGGGGAAAAACTCAGTTGAACTAAACTACTACTTCAGAAGAGTTAGAACATTGTGGGATTGTTGAACTGAAGGCCTTTAGTGTACACCAGGTGAATACTTTCATACACTGAGCTCTGCTAAGAGGTGGTGTTCCATAATCCTGTTGATTTTTTTCCAACATTTTACAGAAATACATATATTTGAAGAAGACACAAATCTAGCTTGGAGTTAAGGTTAGCAGTTTGTGAATCTGCTTTTTGGCAATCATAAGGTAAGAACTAGGGTTATGGAATGGAATAAGTATTGAACCACTCTAGAAGCAGACAGAGGAGGATGAAAGCTCTCTCTGTCAGGTCACTGTAAGGAGTCTAGGCTCCCAGCACATAAGTCTGAGGAATATTTCAACAGTGGAAAAATTTCAATGGTAAGAAAACTGAGATAGTAGCCCTTGAATTTTCAGTGGTAAACCTCCACTTATTTTGGTTTTGTGCTGTGAGAAGTGAAAAATGACAGCTTCATGTCTGAACTCATAGCATGCAATTTTAGCTCTTCTCAAGCTTCAAAGAAAACTAATTGTAGAACAGGGTACTTGAGGCTTCAGTTCTATGCTTAAGCATCTGATTAGTGGAAAAGGAATTAAGGGGAAGTAAGCTATAAAATTTTGTTTCTATGGTGGAAGATCAGATTATCTTTTGTTTTTTCTTTATTTGAGTACAGGTGAGGTGATAGTGCAGATTGTACATTGAAGAAGGTTAAGGTGCTTTGAGGGACTTTGAATTCTGGGACTTGCTCATGACAGCATGAGAAATGTTGTATCAGGAGTGTTTTTCAAGGCTGTTATTTGGACATAGAATTTACGTCCCTGGTCACAGATTTTCAGCAAACTGTAATCAATACACAGAGTTACAGAGAAGGTGAAAGCAAAATGGTCAACTGAAGGGGATGTAGAAATTGCAGAAATGTTGGGGTGGCAGTGTGTCAGCTGAAGTTCAGTTGAGCTTCAAAACTAGCAGTTTTCTCACTATTGAAATTTTCTCACTGTTGAAACTTTCCTTGGGCTTATATACAAAGAGCCCAGGTTTCTTATATGAGCTGATTGGTCACATGGCTAAGTAGGAGCTTTTTAGAAAAGGACTTCAGTGTCCTGGTGTAACCATCAAACTGCAGATGAGTCTGCATCATGGCCTTACATTATTGAGGGCCAGCAGCATATTGGGCTGTAATAGCAAGAAAACTGTCAGCATGTTGAAAGAAATTTTTCCCTTCTTACTACTTCTGAGGCTGCATATGAGTACTGTGACCAGTTCTGAGCTTCCTATTTCAAGAAAGGCATTGATATACTGGAACACTTTCAGAGTGAAGAGTTTGGAAGCCATCAGGATCGCTGAGGACATACAAGTGTTCTCAAGGCTCAGGTTATCTATATTCCACCAAACCCCAAAAAGCTTACTCTTTCAGGCTATCAGGTGTAAAAGAATATACTTTAAAGTGAAGAATATTGTGTAAAGGAATATTACGTGTGATCCATCTGACACAAAGGCCATGCACTGAGTTGTGACAATGAAACAATAAGGTACAATACCCAAATTTTACTTTTCTTTCATCTGCACATATTTGCCTATTTTTCCTACACCTGAGGAATGTAAGTGCTTGAAGCCTGAGATGCTCTTACTTTCCATGAACTGAATTCCTAACATCTCTTGCTATGGATTTGTACAACAAGATTGGTTGAAATATGTGTGATTAGCTACCTCATGTAATCTCTTTTGTTGAATTTCTAAAACCAAATGCAACCAATAAGAAGAAAGGCCTGTGTAGAGGATAGTAAAATATGAGGAATTTGGCAGTAGTATCCTCAGTATGCATTAAGATAGTTGGAATATCTCATCCATAGGACTTAACTTTATAGCAAGAGAATTTTTTCACTCTTCCTCCTTCACACTCTGACAACAGCAGTAAGGTTACTGCTATATTTAAAATGTCAGTTACCTAATACCCTATAAGAATAGACATCCTTTGTATCTGAAGAGATGGAAGTAATGCAACAGAATGTACAGTGAACTAATCTTTTTCCAGAATAAGAGAGACAGAAATTACCTAGTACCCTGTAGGATGCTTCTCTGTACTTTAAGGACATCTGACTGCATGGGATGTGGTGTCCTTCATTAAAACTGGAATAAAAGGTTGCACGAAATGGAGAAATTGTTATATCTGCATGACAGGATAAGTACATATGGGGATATGAAGTAGTTTCTAAATCTGAAAGTTTTTTAATGCCACCAGTATTACAGATGCTGCTCTACTAATACAGTTAACCTATGCAATAGGATTTAATGAGGTCACAATTTTCAGTTTCTATTCCTGTGGTAGAATTGCAGTGTAAATCCCAGCTACTTATTTCTGGTGTGATCAGGTGCCAAGTGGTGAATAATATGAAAGGACAGATTCAACTGGAAGGAAGCAAATGATCAGTTTAATTCTCTGACTTACTAGTTCCCACAGTGGATTCATCATTCAGCCACTAATTCTGATACACGGGTGCAAAGGATCAACTGTGCTTAGGAGAACTACTGTAAATGGCTTCTAAACTGATCGGTAAGCTGTGGCATTAATCACATGTCAATAATGTTCTAGAGCAACAGTACTGGCAAACCGCAGTGACTGAGTGAATGAATATGTGGCTCAGATTTGGTTTCAGTTTCTGTGCTACTGTAAAATAAGCCTGTGATTGAACCTCATAGAGTATGCTGTAGGGATACTAGAGTGACACTAAATGAGTTTAGTTTATCTCATTTGGCTAAATGCTTTTGAAACTGGCAGGAACTGGGAAAGGGGTGAGTTAGCAGATAAAACTAGACCAAAGGAGGGATGGACTACAGTCTGTGTAATAAGATCTACAGAAAAGGTAAGGGCTGTTCCAGGACAGGATCTCAGTTTGGTGTGGTTAAATAATCTGCCTGGAAAATAATGAGCTTGTAACTTATGACTAAACTTATAACTGTGTTCAATCAACATTTTCAAAGTGCCGATGTTGTAATGTGCGTTAGGGACAAAGTCGGCGAAATCATTCATTCTTTTAACTAGGGCTGCAGAAGAACAAGAAATTAAATTGCGCAGTCTTACTCGAGGTAGCTGTTAAGGTGCAGAATGTTCCAGGCTACTCTGGGGTACTCCAGCTCTTCTGACAGAAGGGCAGTTTGGCTGTTAGGGAACTCCTCTCTGACCTTAAATACAAAGAGGGGAAGCATGATAAGTGGAATTAGGGATGGGTTTCCCAAAAGAATGTAGATGCTTTCTCAGGGTGTGCAGGAGTGGAACTAAAAACGCCAGACCTTGAGTGGTCTTAAACTGGAAAAGGTCATGAGATACTACCAGGGGTTTTGTGTAGGTAGATTGGCAAGAAAAGGTAGAGCAAAGAAAATGTGTGAGATAGAGGGTAGTAGAAGATTTAAGTTCAAGAGTAATTAATTTTGACAGTACTCACTGAAGAAGTTAGAACAACTGCTTTTATGGATTGAATTGCTCCATTACAGAAAGTGGGTGATTGTTGCTTTTAGATGATGCTGCAGTAAACCCTACTATTAATTATTAAAAAGCAGAGAAAATTCTGAAAGTGTTTTCACTTTCCTTCAGTAAAAATCTGGTAGCCCGCTTTCAACCGAAGCTGAAGCTTAAAGGCCTTCTAACTGAATATTGTACTGTTATCCATGTATGTGACATCGCTAAGTAGGACATAACATCATCATGCTATAAAAATCTTTCATGCTGTCTTGTTTAGTAATTGGAGATTTACACAGGGAGGCTTTTCTTTACCTATAAACAGATCTTGATAGAGAGTATTACAACAGATACCAGCGAACTGCTGTTTCTGATATTTTATGTGTTGAACTAGATTTTAATGTTACGTAGCTGGTCTTTGATCTGCAAAGAAAAACATTACTGATGAGGTTTATGCCAGAATTAGCCTTAAATGTCTGACTAAGTAAACTCAATGTATTCTGGAATTAATGAGGTGATTATGTCTTTCCTTTTGCAAGGATAAATTATTTTTCTGAGGCTTTCTGTAAACATTTACACAATTGTTAGTGAATTGGTAGGTCCACTCTAGAAAGTGAAACTAAATAATCTTCTTTCAGGGGAGGTGTAGCCTTTGGCTAAGGGTATATTTTATTTTTAAGTTAATATGATTCTTTGATACTGGTTAAATTGTCTTCTTGTACCCTCATAACTACTAACCTCACTGCTGTGGCATCAGAAGATGGCACACGTCCCATCAAACTTCCTGGGAGAATTGTTCTGTCAACGGTTTTTCTTTTTTTTCCCTAGTATATGTAAGATTTTTTTTCTGCAGATGTAAAAGAAAAATCGTGCTCTTTGGCACTTCATGTGGGCTTTGACCATATGCCTGAGCTGAGTGTGGTCTTTTCTAAAATAAGCCTCTAGCAGAGATTTGGTAGTCTTAACTTTGGCCTACCAAGATACTGGTTGCTTAGCTGTCTTGGATGTCAGTATGAAGAATCATCATCTAATGAGATTGCTGATACCCAAGTTCTTAACATTCAGTATGATGTCTTTGGCTGATAGGATTCAGAACCACAATAATTTCACAAAACTTTACTTAGTGATAATTCTTTTTCTTTTTTTCTTTTTCTTTTTTTTTTTTTTTTTTTTTAATTTTAATCATCCAGTGCTGTTTCCTGCCTCAGCCTGTTGCAGGACTTTAGGTACCACTTTCTCTTGTTCCATGGACATAATTAGCCACACCTTCACCAGAGCTGCCTTATTTGAGAGGGGACTCAAAACCTTAGGCTTAGATTTTCTCTTTATCGTATGAACTGGCATTTGGTGCTTGTTGCTATAACTACAAAATACAATTTCTTAGGTAATGTGAACTCTTAAATTCTCTAGTGTATAGTCAGACACTTTTTAGATGTCCCTTTATAGAGAAGTTGCATTTCTTATACAAAATGTGGTCTGTCATGGCTGGTCAGTCTGTCAAAACTGGGTACCCAACTGTCTTAAGTCAACATCTCTCCCTGTCATAGCTGAACAGAATATTGTGGAAGAGCAAGAGAATCCAGCTTGGAGTGTTCATCCAGTGAAGACAGAAGTCAACACCCACAGGATTGTACATCTTATGCTTAGAGGAGAACAGCAGCTTGTTTAGATGATCTTTGACAATCTTACCTAGGATATTAGATGTATTTCGCATCACTGTCTAGCAAACTGAAAAGCTTATTGTTGCAGTTGTAGTAGCTACTGTCTTTGGCACCAGTGTACTGCCAATTTGGATTGAGGGTTCCTAGCAGTTTTCTGACTTACTCATTTTATAAGTGATCTTATCTGGAACTTGTATCTTGGAGACGTATTTAAGCACATAAGTAGCAGCTGGTGTAGACAAAGATTGAAACATTTAGTAGAACTTCAAATAAAGATACAAAGTCAGTGTTTTCATGTCTAAAGACACCTTCTCTTTCCAAAGTGGAACTGTAAGGATATTCTTATGAGTTTTATAACAGTTGGTCTTTAATCTGATTAATTTGTGTGTAGGGTTCAGGTTTAGGGTTATTTTTAGTTCACCTATAATCTTTCCATTGAAACTTTTTAGTCTTCCAAAATGAAACTCCCTCTGAAAAAGAGGTCAGTTATTGTTTCCATAGGTACCAATAGAGCTATAGACAAATGGTCTCTAAACCTTTTTAATCATGCACTCCATCAGGAGGAAAAAAAAAAAAATGCCAAAAAGACCCCACATAAGACCCAGAAAACAAAACAAACCACAGAGCATGCACCACCCATATCTGCATATTTATTTATAAATTTACATCCATAGACTCATGAAATGGTTTGAGTTGGAAGGCATCTTTTAAAAAATATTCTAGTTCTAACCCCCCTGCCATGGGCAGGGACACCTACTAGACCAGGTTGCTCAAAGCCCCATCCAACCTGGCCCTGGAAATGCTCAAGGACGGGTTTGATCCTTGTACATTAAATTAATTTATCTCCCTTCCTACTTCTATGTCTTGTGTTAGGAGTAGGAAAGGTGAAATGAAGTATTAGAACAGTCAGTGGTCTGTTTTACAGTGCCTTTTTCACACCCATGAAACAACTGGGTATTTGACTTTGTTTATTGCAGAGCCTAGGAGGACTTGCTTTATTTTTGTAACTTACAGAATACCTTGTTTCTGATAATTTGGACTAAGGCATTCTTAGATTTGACTTTGAATGCTGCTGGCATACTTTCTCAGTGCTAGTATTCAAATCCATCTGCACTTGGGACATCTTTTCAGAGTTTTTGCTAGGCACTCCCCTATAAACAGGCTTTCACTATCTTTAAGGGAAACAGAAAACTTGGTGCTTGGGTGTTGTTTTATCTTTCTGAAAGTTTGTCTTATCTAGCTGGAATTTATTCCACAACCAGTTTAGGAGAGAATGGGGGGATCACTGGTAAGTGTAAGCGAATGAGCCAAATAATGTTTATAAGCTTAAGGAAGGGGGAGCTTTGCTGGATTCTCTTAGTCTTAAGATATGATTCTAAATTTCTTTCTGAATGTGAACTTCATAGCTTTCAAGGTGCTGTAGCAGGGGTTAACTTGCTTGGCCTTCTACATTACCCCCTTACTTACTGTGTCTTAGCATGCATGAGAGTATTTTAGAGCCTTTTTTGGGGTAGTGATTGCATGGCTTCTACATAGTTGGCTTCCTAAGCATATGCAACCCAATCCTTACTGTGTCTCCTAACATCATGTGCTATTTGAGTGCCATCTGTGTTAAAATTGATGGGAAGTGTCAAGATGTTAGTAAGAATATGGATAGAGCTTAACTTTCTAGATGAGCTAAGTAGATGCTGCTTCTTTCTATACTTTTCAATAATGTGGCTATTGGTGTGCTGTTAGAGTTGTGTGATCTGGTTGTTGTTTTTTTTTTAAATTGGGACACAGTTGTTAACATATTCCCACCAACTTTTAATACTGAAATTCAGGAAGAGAAGTTACATCACAAGACTATCCGCAGCAGCTTTATTAGTAAACAAAGAATTAGACCTTCAGTTAGTCACACTGGAATTTTACAGAATTACTGTCGTGCGGTGTTGATAATCCACATGTCTACAACTGTAGAAGATGTTGTTTAGAAGTATAATTCATTGCTGTTCTGCAAATAATAGGTAAAAATAAAGCAGATAAAATAAAAGAGATATATTTTTTTCCTCAACAACCAACAAGCATCAGAAACCATAGCTGTATCTCAGGGTCACTAACAGTAGTGGTAGAGGGTTGTTATTTTTTTTTTCTTTTGATTGTGCTACTTCGTGCTGTTTTGAAGCCAGAACATTCAACAGTTTGAAGTGCTGACTTCAAACCACAGAATGTGCAGTGTTTTAGTTTAACAACTGAAAACAACAATTAAACACTGTTGTACTGCTTTGATTTTCAGCATGGTATATTATGAGAAGAATTGAATAGCCTATTGATAGGAGAAATCTAGAGTCATCTTGTTAGTTGGCTGGTAATATAAAATATCAATGCAGAACAAGATTTCCTTCTGACAATCTTCCCTTCCATTCTTAGAAGGGAGGTAGTGTCTGAAAGGTACATGTCAAACCTTCTATTCTGTGCTCTTCCTAGAGACTTGGGGTAGGAATAAATTCTCTTATAGGGGCTCTGTGGAGAAGTACGAGTTGGTGCTGCAACTGAAATTCTTGGTTTTCTGTGGATGTGCAGGGTTTGATGTATGATGCTAAATTTAGCCACTCCCTAAAATACTAACATTACTTGCACATAAGAACAAGAAGTTACCACATAGCTTGTCAGTATTTGGTTTCCAGTAACTTCTTGTCATTACTGAAGTACAGCAAATCAGTTTATCCGAGTTGCACAACCGAAGGTGAAGAAACAAAGCTGCTTAAGCACTCACTAAATTAAATTTTGTTTACGCCTTAAGAGATGTCTCAATCCACTAGTATGAGTGGCATTAGAATCCAACTTCCTGTGTCCTGATTTACTTGACTGTCTTCAGGCTTTGTGTCATGTATAATTGGCAGGTGTCCAGTTTCATAATTAAGTTTGAAGTTATGGATGGACTGTACTTATTTGCCAGTAGTTGTGATGCTGACTTTTCTATGGATCTGTTTTTCAGTATGCAAAACATCAGTAGGTACAGAAGCAGGTAAAGTAACTTAGCCAGAGCTAGAGTTCTAGCTGGGGTGAAGGAAAAGGAAAATGAGCCAATAGGAGAATGTTTTACAGATTCTAATGATGTTTTAATTTTTCTTTAATCATAAGTTACCTAGTGCACTTGCGTACTTAATACACTTAGGATGCAGCGTGGCAGGAGGGACCAAGGTTGTATAGTTTTAAATGTATAAATGGGGAAAGGAAATTAAGCAACTCAATTTTTGTTTGTCATGGGCAATGACTTAAATATTTGGGACATTCTTCAGCATATTTGAAGATGTTGCGTTTTTTCAAGCTGGTCTTGGTGTGTTAGCTCTAAAATTTTGCTTATTAGATTATGTTTACTTTGAAGGGTGAAGATGTCAACCGGACACTTGAAGGTGGGAGGAAGCCTCTTCACTATGCAGCAGACTGTGGACAGCTTGAGATTCTGGAGTTTCTGCTATTGAAAGGAGCCGATATTAACGTATGCACATCAATTTGAAAACAGATGTTGGACTGTTAGGATCTTCCTTCCTCTGCCCCTCCCTTCACCTTCCCAAGGGATTGGTATAAGTGCCTAAATAGTTACTGAAAGACTTGAATCCAACTAAGCAATTTGCTGTGTTTAAAATATTTGAGAGGCGGTTTCCTGAAGGTTAGAAGCTTAAGATTGCATGTATTAAATGCTTTTGTTCTTTTTGGACACACTAGGAAAAATCTGTTATAGTTATAAAAAGTTTAAATTTGATTTGACCATTATTAGAAAAATAAATCCAGAGATAACATCTAAATAAAGTTTGCGTGAAATACATATTAGATTTGTTCGAAGTGAGTTCAGAGGACAGTACGATGAATCCTTGTCCAGGGCAGGATCAACTGTGTTTAAATCTGTGTGCTTTGCTCTCTTTTGAGACATTCTTACTGTACAAACCTAGTCATTTTACTGTAGGTTGATGCATGAAATGACATGGTTGGGCTGGGCTGTGTTGGCTCTGCAGACCAGTGAAGTTCTCCATAAAGTGAATTTTTTAAGTGTTTTAACCATGCACCCCAAACACTGTGCTTTGAAATAATTCGGTTGATACACTGGAGGGAAGGAATGCCATCCCGAGGAACCTTTACATGCTTATGAGTTGGGAAGAAGCCAGCCTCATGAAGTTTAACCATGAAAAGTGCAAGGTCCTACACCTGGGTGGGAGCAATCCCAGGCACAGCTACAGGTTGGGCGGAGAAGAGATTGAGAACAGCCCTGTGGAGAAGGACTTGGGGGTGTTGGTCAATGGAAAAATGAGCATGAGCTGGCAGTGTGCGCTTGCAGCCCTGAGAGCCAGCTGTATCCTGGGCTGCATCAAAAGGAGCATAACCAGCAGGTCAAAGAAGATGATCCTGCCCCTCTACTCTGCTCTTGTGAAACCTCACTTGGAATATTGTGTGCAGTTCTGGTGTCCTCAACATAGAAAGGACATGGAACTGTCGGAACAAGTCCAAAGGAGGGCCAAGAGAATGACCATGGGACTGGAGCACCTCCTGTATGAAAACAGGCTGAGAAAGTTGGGGCTGTTCAGCCTGGAGAAGAGGAGGCTGCATGGAGACCTCATAGCAGCCTTCCAGTATCTGAAG
>JANRGW010009452.1:0-13534 GCA_024733675.1 Psilopsiagon aymara | reverse complement strand
CATTGGTGTTATCAGCACTGTTCTCAGGCCACAAGTCAAAACCACAGTGCTGCACCAACTACTAAGAAGGAGAAAAAAATGACTGCTGCTGCTGAACCCATGACAGGCACCCAACACTTGAAAATGTTGCTTCTCCTGTGCTGATCACTCATCTTGACATATCGGGCCCAAGTCATAGCCTGCTCTTATAAATACTCAGGGGAATGGTGGAAACCCATGGAATGGGAGAATATCTATCTGTTAAGGGACAAGGGTAATAAGAATGCATAAATCTGCATGTTGCAAACAAAGTATGTAGTAAAAGTTGTAAATATTGGTAAGAAGCGGCTTCAGTTATGAGAAATAGGTACAGTGGAATGTATCCCATTACATATTCCTCATTCACCACATACTGGGCTCCACAAAGGACTGTTTCCCTAACAGGGAATTGAACCCGGGCCTTGGCAGTGAGAGTGCCGAATCCTGACCACTGGACCACCAGGGAATAGGAAGATTTGATTGAAATAGATTAGATTAGATTAGATTAGATTAGATTAGATTAGATTAGATTACCAGTCTGTCAATCTCTTAGGGAGAAATCAGTCCCACCCAAAGCAGAATCAAGCTAAATCTTGGGGATTTTTGAGTTATCAGTCCTTCGTACTGAATCTGTATGGATCTAGAGGACCTGTCTTCTTTGGAGTGTTTCATCTGTCATAACTCAAGTGCTAAACTTCTGTGAGGAATATTTTCAATGTCTTTGAGCCCTTAGAAATATGTCTACATATGTATATACTCATGACATGTAAGGAGCCATGTAGAACTCTTGATTCTCTTTTCACATTTGTGACAATAAATGTCACAAATAATGTCAGAGACATTATTCTCTTCCCCGTTGAATTTTAAGAAGTATTATGACTGTGAAGATTGTAAAAAAAATAGATAACCACTGTTTTCCCTCCCTCCAAACAGTCAATATCTTGCTTCCAGAATGAGTTTTACCAGTCATTAAATATATTTTCTCAAATGGAACAATTTGTCTGTTTCTTGTGTGCTGATTAAAGAAAATTGGAAGCATTTTACCCACACTAACACTGACACCCTGCATATGTTTTTGAGATGTGTTTTGATAATTCTCAGTTTAATAAAAGTGTAATCATTCATATAATGCAAAGGTCATCAATATAGCATTCATGCAACAAGTGATTTAAGCACTTTCTCACTTCTCTACATTATGCCATAGATAAAACCCTTTTTTTTGGCTGAGAAACTTCTTCTGAATATAGGAATTGCTATTCATATTTTTTTCAGTAGAATCCTGTCATGCATTGGGCTGTGAAAGGGGACAAAAGGCTAAAATGATTACAGACTAAAACTCAAGCTATGTCAATCATTGATGTGTGAAGAATTAAAAACTAGCTTCATTTTGGAAAAACCCTAATGCTCTTAGTAAAACCACATCTGCTCAATTTCCCATGCATCCTTTTTATAAAACCACAGGCATACTTCCAAGATACACAAACAAGTATGCAGTTCATAAAGTTTCCTTTAGGATTTTCTTACTAACTAGTATGAGAATTTAAATTAGAAAAAATATTTGTCTTTAATTCTTCAGAATTAGATATGTAAATACTATTCAGAATAATTTTCATTAAATGATAGCTAAGCATATTGGAATCAATCAAGTCTACGAGTGCAAAAAAACCAAAAATTGTTTATAGCTGGAAAGATACTGTGAAGAGCTCAGTAGGGAATAATGTTGCACAGACATGGGGAGGGAAAAGGTGCTAAACGGCTTCTCCAGCATTTAATTTTTGTGACATAAGAATACTAAACAAAGGTAAACTATGTCATTGATGTACCGACAAAATAAAAATTTTGGACAGATATAAGAAAAGAGGTTAATACTGTGAAATAGTGACTACTGAAAACCTCACTAATTTACAGAATCTGTAAGGGATGAGACATCTAAGTGCAGAGCCCACAGACCAGCACTGAGAATATCGAGTTATCTCAACAGTGTTCAATAAGTGCTAGGTTTTAAGTATTTTTAGTGTTGCAAGAGGAAGCGGTACTTAGTGATCTTTCAGAAATGTGTGAAGGAAATTTGATTCCCAGCAGGATCAAGAGAGGAATGAGGCAGGATCTTTGACATTCTTTTATTTATTGAGTATAGTGGACCGAATAGGTTACCTTCACTCCAGTCTTGTGTGCAGCATTTTAGCCATGGATACTTTGAGAACTTTTCTGCACTGAGTCTGTCTGTTCTGATCTGGGCAGAAAAAATACTCATGTTTGTAATTTTGAAGGGGTAGGCATTAAGTTGATGTGCACCATCAAAAGCAAGGTGCTTATGTGACTTCATCTAGTATTTTGGAAAATGGAGACCTGCTGCTGCTTCTAGATTTTCGTGGTAGCTAAAAAGGGTTTTGTAAATCTAAAATGGCAGTTGAAAACCTCAAGATAACTTTACAAATCTGGTTTCACAAGCAGTATATTGAATGGTGAGCCCTAACTCTATTAAATTCCATTACTTGTACGCAATCCAAGATAAATAAGTGGAAGCAGTGTGACCAGACTACTGAACAGAAAGTCCTGTATGAAGAGCTTGCTGCATTACTCACTCTAATCAGTGAAGGTTTCAGTACAGAAAATGGAGAGCTAAATGAATCTCTCCACACATCATTATCTACAGTTGATAACCACTGCAGTTGAGAGAGATCTGAGGCTTCTTTCTGTTGCCCACAAATGAGTATTTAGCAGAATTTGAGATATCCTAAAGCATACTGTCTTTCAGTTGCTGATCCCAAAGAAGTGTCCTGTACTAGATCCACCATTTTCACAAGAATGCCTTGTTTGTTCTAGAGCATCTTGTGCAGAATTAAGTGCCTATATGTGGGCAAATGAATCAAATACATAGGTATTTACTCTAAGGTCAACTTCCAGCAAAGTTCAAAGTTACATTGATTGTAGTAATTATATAGCCATTGACTACATGGAGATTTAGATATGTGGCACACCTACAGGTACCTATACATACAAAACTAAAATTAGGTATTTTGATTTTGAACTGAAGTCTGTCATTGAAATCTGATGCTGAACATAAGTGCAAAGAGCAACATTTAGATATCTCTTTGTAGAGAAAAAAACTTTTTTAAGAATGTTGGTGTCAACTCTTTTTTGCTGTTTTTTTTCCTAAAACTCTAAGTAATGTGCCCATCAAGCGAAACCACAGACGTTGTATCAGACAAAAATATTACACATGTAATTCAAAAGATGCATTTATGAAAACAAGGGAATAATTTTTAAAATTCCTGTGTTCCTTTATATCTGGTGTAGGACTAAAAGGAACACTTAATGAGATGATGATTCAGCTAAATTTATTTGCCTTTGTTTATGCCAGCATAAATTCTACAGAGCTTTTATTGACCTAAATGCACCTGAACATACCAGTTATTCACTGAGGATCGCACTGCAGTCTTTTCTATCTCAGAATCCTGAATCACTGCATAAAGTAAAAGCACATGTTCTGAAGGATTTTTGAATTAATCCTCCTTAAAAAAAAGTTGACTGGTTCGTCATGCTTGCAAGATAAAATAAGGCTGCTTTTCTACCCTAACCAAAGTTTGCTGTTATTGCATAATTAGTGTGTAAGGGAAAGAGAGCTTCAAGATTATGTACACTGGCCATGAGAAGAGTGATTCGATATATGGCAGTCATTTGTGCTGCTATCTTCTGCTTGACTCTCTAAATTTATACATTTTTTCACCTTTTAGATGCTGAACTTGCGCATTCACAGACTTGTGTTTGTACTATACTTCAGCAGACTTCTGAAAAATTTTAGAAGAGGCATGAACAATTTTTTTTTTTTTTTTTTTTTTATTTTTTTTTTTTTATTTTTAAAGGAATTCGTTTCCATGTGGATGACTCACTGGAAGTATTCAAGACCAGGTTGGATGGGGCTTTGTGTAATCTGGTCAAAAGGAAGGGGCATTGGAACTAGATGATCTTTAAGGTCTGTTCCAACCCAAACTATTCTATGGTTCTATGGTGATAGATAAGACTGCCTGCTTTTACTAGGTTATGTGATTAAAAAGCTAGTAACAGTGAAAACAAACACTCAGCAAGCATCCAAGGAACTATGGCAGAGAAAGGCACTCAACAAGTAACGTGATCAGTGAATATGGACCAAGAAAAACAATTACATCACTGCCTCTTGTCCCACCTGCCACGATGTTTCAAGGAAAGATGTTCTCTTCCTGGAATGCCACACAAACTAAGTGGGATTATTTTTCAAAGGGTAAAGGACTGATTGTGAGATATAGGCAGAAGAGGTGTAGCAGAGGGAATTTAAGACAGTATAAAATTACAGGGTATCTTCAGGAGATCAGGAGAGTGTGCAAAACATTTAGGAGGGGAGTGTGCAAAACATTTAGGGGAAGGATCAAAAGTGGGGAAAGAGAGGGATCAAGCTGGGTCAGGGAGAAAAAGGGAATAAAAAGGGAAAGTAGTCAAAAGCCTGTCAAACCTTGTGGTTGATTACCACAGCTTATCATAAAATCTTATTAAATCTATTCTATCTACTTTCTGCATGAAAGTACTTTTATACACTGCCTGAGCCTGTGTATGCAAACTACTCATGAAATTAAGGTTGAACCAGCCGGTGAGTAGGAAGAGAACATCCAAAGCCTCAGTCTGTGTGTGGGAACGGGCCACAGATATTGGATGGATTTTATATCTGTGTTAGTATTCAACGAACCCACAGATGTGTGCTTGTGAATCAAGAGTAAGCATATATCCTGATTCCAATCCCAAACCACCCTGGCAGGAGGAATGGGATGAGGCCATCTGTGATGCTCATGTCTGTGTGAGCACTGTGGGTGTTTTTGTGGGTGCTGATAAAGGCACTAACCTTTTTCTGTGCTGGTCTGTGTGTTTGACCATGTGTTCATGTGTATGCATGCACGTGTGTATATGTGTGTGTGCACATGCGCCAGGTGGGAATACATACCTGACCTCATTGCTGGCACATAGAGAACACAGACCCTCAGCAGCCTCCCTTCTGTCACAGAGGGATGAGAGGGACTCTGGGAAGATTCATATAAACATATGATCACAATATATGACTAAATACTATATATTATTAGCCTGCTTCTGCAAGGTGCACTGTAGACTTAGCTCTACTGGCTCAATCTTAAGTACAATATTTAACCTTCCCTAGGAAGAAATGCTAAGCAATTATAGGCAGGGAAGTCATAGCAACTGAAAGCTAGCTTACCTCAACCTGAAGATATTATCCCTTTCCGTTTCTGAGAAAAGCATGATTAAAGAATTAGCAAATCAGTACATTTCATTGTCAAAGATAATGGCAATGAACAGGCACTGAAGCAATAAGATAGTTATGTGGCTCTAATGGTCAATCAGACTGTGTGTTGGCTAATTAGATGAATAGCACAAGCTGTTGCAAAAAAGCAAAGGACCTGAGAGACAGCCTGTGTGACACAATTTGCACCTCTATTGCTACTTCTTGTGATTGGTCTCCACATTAGTTTTAAAATCATGGTGCTTTTTCATGCTGCAAAGAGGGTGGGGATTAAAAAAATGAGTGTGTCTCTATTATTGCATCTCTGATACAAGACTGAAGACAGATAAGTTGTTCACAGATTGACCCGGCAGAATAAATCCTGCTATTTGATTGCATGTCTGTTGCTGGTTCTAATAAAGGAGCATCACCTAAGCAGCTCACACCATTGTGTTGAAGGCTCTAAATTCTTGATAAAAGTCTGTTATCAAAGTATTGTCTTATTCCATTCCCGCTTAACTGGGGGGTGCAGATGGGATTATGTATTTCAAATGTTCCCAGCATGTGCAGTGCTGCCAGAATTAACAAGTGTGTGCCATTTCTGCAGTTACACTATTAACAGACAACTGCCACTTGCTATCATTGATGCTTATTGACAGATATCTATCAATTAAAAGCAGTAACAGCAATACCTCAGGAAGTGACATGCTGCTAACAGTCTACTACTTGAGCTTTATTTGAGAGAGGTGTGTCTTTGTAGTGTACATATTTAGCGGGTCATAAGGATGCGTGTAAAGCAATCCTACTCCTTTGATCTACTTACCTACTTGCATTTATTTCTGTTGTATGGGAGGGAGTTGCTGAGTTTGGTGTGAATTTCTTCTCCTTCATCACCCAGAAGCAAAGGCCATATCACTTAATTTCTTTTTTCCCTTCTCAGAATTAATCTGCCCTATGTTTTACCCTGAGTTTTAATTCATCTTAAGCAGAGCTATCACTGTTAATCACTTACTGAGTAGATTTTACGATGGGTTATTAAACATCAATCTTCAATACTCCATCAGATTCTTTCAGCACCATTTCCTACTTCATGAAATTAAGATTTTGTAACTCTTCAAAATTATATCATCAAGTCTCTAACAACCCAGCTTGATTTGTCCACTTATCTTATTTCTTTCCCAATTTGTCTTGATCTGCAGTTTTCTTCTCTGGTTTCAAAAGTGGTGTAGCTATCGGTATAGCAAAATTAAAGAGGTTAATTCAAAAGCCATAGTTACATATACTCTAGGATCAAATTAGCACAGTCAAAACCTCAGTAGTTCACATTACTTGTTCTTAGGACAAGGACTAAGCAAGGTGGAAGGGAATGTAATAAGTGTGTGATATAAAATCAGAAATGTCACTTATATGAAGGAAATACAAGCAGTAGACTACTGATTTGTTGTTTTATGGCCTCTCTATTCTGTGACTGTATTCAAACAACATGGAGCAATGTACAAGCAGGGTTACAATTCCATCAGGTCCTTATCTCTGTTCATGGAGCACAAAGCCGCTGCACACCATGCTACGCTGGAAGTTTAAAACTGGTCCATAGAATCATAGAATCATGGAATAGTTAGGGTTGAAAAGGACCTCAACATCTAGTTCTAACCCCCCTGCCATGGGCAGGGACACCTCACACTAAACCATGTCGCCCAAGGCTCTGTCTAACCTGGCCTTGAACACTGCCAGCAATGGAGCATTCACAACTTCCCTGGGCAACCCATTCCAGTGCCTCACCACCCGTAAAGTACAGAATTTTTTCCTTATATCCAATCTAAACTTCCCCTGTTTAAGTTTGAACTCGTTGCCCCTTGTCCTATCACTACAGTCCCTAAAGAGAAGTCTCTCTCAGCATCCCCATAGGCCCCCTTCAGATACTGGAAGGCTGCTATGAGGCCTCTATCACTACACTGTGGACTGAGGCTGGATTCCCCTTTTCTTTCATTCCTATGTACCCTTTGGTTATTTGGGCTGACAATACAAACATCTGTGCCCAGTTTCAGATTTCTGAGTAGTCCTATGAAATGCAATGTTAGTGAACAAACATTTTCTGGAAGCAAGACAGAAATCATGCGTGAGAATACAGCACAGCACAAGCACTTAAGAATGAGGACTAGAAAGGGAAGATTAAGGAAAAATACCAGAGAATGCTCACATATCTTCAAGGTATTTTGAAATAAATGAGATTTAAAAGCTGCACAGTAATTCAACCTGCCCAGAATGAAAAACTTACTTTTTAAATATAAGTTGATAATATTCTCTGCAGTAACTGAAAAGTAATTCTCATGCCTCAGTGTTTAACCTTGGCAATATATTCTTTCTCCCATAAAGCAGCAACATAAATAATTTCCAACAGATGTTAGCAGCAAAATGACTTTTTGTTCTCTCAGATTAGTGGGAGTTTCAACACCTTTGCATAAACCTAAATGAGAACCTAGAAAGTTCATGAAGGGCAAATTTGGTGGATCAGTGGGACAATTTATTGGTTGTTATAAGGAAAAAAGCTTTGAACAAAAAAAGAAATTAGGTTAAGGTTAATTAAAAATTACTCTTTCTATTGCTAAAAGACAGAATCTGTTAAAATTTTGCATCATCATCAACTGTAAATTGCCAGTAGTTGAAGAGACCTGTCCACCAATAATTTTATCAGTAGAATATTATACTTAATGCAATTGAAGAATATATGCTCTTAATTCATTACTATTGTAAACTAAAACTAGGATAAACCCTTCAACTTTCCCACTTGGAAGACAGAAAATAATGTCACTCCATTAAATACCCTTTACCTTCCCAATGCATGCCATAGTCACAGTTATTTTCTGACTTCAGATTAATCACATCAGGGTAATATTTACTTATCAATAAATACACACATGAAAATCTTATATTCAGAATCTGACACACATTAAGTTTATGCTAGATATTGCCAAACTGGTTTTGCAGTCTAAAAAAAATGCACCCTGTATTTCACCACCCAGTTTTTACTGACACTGTAGTGAGCTTTAATGAATCTAGAACAGATTGAACTCATCAGGAGATTTAGTTGTGTGCATGTATATCCCAAATTATCTGATGATCAGGAAGGTGGAGTGGGGAATGATCACTTATCAATATCTGTTAAAAGACACTTCACACACAGAAAAGAAACCAAGGAGTTTGGTGAATCATTGTGTTAATATGCTAGAGTTTTGGTAACCTTAAAGCTCTTAAAGAGTCCTTCTCCTCCTCTCCCACACAGACTGCATGCATTTTAAGCATTTTACACTACAGTAAGACAGTGAGAAGTCAGGAATCTCTAGAGGAAGTAATGAAATAGATCTATATCTGTTTTGGGTTTTCCTTTTTTTTCCAAGCCCACTCTGAGGATATGCAAGACAGCTAAAGCCTTTATCAACCTGTACTTTGTCAATTCTAAGGTAGGATTTATAGCAAGTAATAATTCTGAAAACCGCAAGCTGCATCAGAATTAAGCACTGAGCACAGGGAAGAATATCATCCTTCTTCGTTGAAAAGTTGCATTTTCTAGACTAAAGCATATTTTCAGCTACATTTCTTCTGTCTAGAAAGAGTATGAGAGGGAACATGGCAAACAGTAGTTAGTTTGCTTAAAGAACAATTGGCAGGAACCTAGATGTTGTGATGTTGTCTGCAGAACAAAAGGCAATACAGAAATGGCAACAAAATAACCTCCAGTACATGGCTTAGAAGTGACAGGAAAGGGAGAAAAGGGGCACTGTATTACTGTAAATTAATTTCATGATTAATGGGATCCAGTATCCGTTTTGCTTTTGGTCTAGTTGTGTTAATTCATATTATCAACTCTTTCTGTTCAGATGCTGTGGCTGGATTCTTCCTGGGCACAGCTAGATAATAAAAGGGCCCATGTTCCTTTAGTCCTTGTATCTTGCCAGCATGCCAGAAACAATAGTGAAAATGACAGTGTGGGTTGTTTTATTGTTATTTTAACTGCAGTGTTATACTTCTGCTATCATAAAAATTTAGATACTTCTGCTGTTGTAATATTTTAGAAACAATTTAAACTCAGTGGAGCAGTGAGATATAAAATGGATGAGGGGGGAGATTTATAAGCAAATTCAGCCGTGAACCAGTAGGTTAATGAAAAACTAAGCATTCCATTTGCAACATTAGTCTCTGAAATGGCATTAATAATGTTTTAGAGGAGAAAATGTTATTTTGTATTATAGTCAAAATTTCATTAGCATTTCAATAAACTGAAAGAGAGTGCTTTGAACTCCTATAAAACTAATCACTTGTAAAGCCCACAGTAGTTCTGCAGGTGATTTAGTTTATTCTAAATGAGCATTTTAATGTTCCATTTTGCCTTTGGAAAAAAGAAACAAAAAACAAAACCACAAAAAATTTGAAAATTTTAAAATTAATCTTTGCAATTTGAGTGTGCTGTAAATATGGAGGAAAATGGGATGACTTAAAATGCCCATCTCGTTCCACTGTCCAACATGGCAGCGACTACACTTGAAATCAAGGCCCCCATTTTGGCTTTTTCTCTCACATATTCCCACTCCTTCCTCCAGCTGAAGTTGCACAGGGATTTTTTTCCACCTTCTTTACTATGTTATCCTGGAGGCACTCCCACCATTACTGGTGGGCTTGACGTTGGTCAGCAGCAGTTCCGTCTAACACAGGGAAGGCCTCTGTCAGCTTCTCACAGAATCCATAGGTGTAGCTGCTGTCAAAACCTGCCATGCAAACCCCATACCTTGTTTAGCTCAGTTTTACTTATCCTTTTCAGTCCTCAAATCGCCAATTAACCATAAAATTTGTAAAGGTGCTATCAACAAATAAACATAGATTTACTTTCAAAGGCAGTGGAGAGAAACAGACATTTCTGATCATGATTCATCTAATCTAGCAGATGTCTGAAGTTAGATGAGAGGCAACTCATTCCTGGACCCATCCCATGTAATTTGAGACACCACAGTATTGATCACATGTGAGAAAGTCCTTTAAAGTAAAGTACTTTAAAGCAAAAGGTGATTCCTGACCCTGAGATAATCATCTTTCCTCTCTCAACTGGCTGAAGATATCCACATTATAGAGCCTTAATTTGGAAAGTTGGTTGTGCTCACCTATGACTCCCTGCAAAATATCTCTACATAAATGACCCTCTGTGTTCCTACGTGCTTGTCTTTGATACCTCATTAATGCAGAGGGCTCTTAGGCAGACACGAGTGCTTTCTGACAGCATAACAGCCCAGGGATGTACTGATGCACCGTGTGGGGAAATAAGGCTACCATAAAACTGCCACCATGATGCTTGACTGAGAAAGAGAAAGGCTCACCAGGGCTCCATCCAGGTAATATTCCTAATCAGGAAATCATTGAAGGACATGATTTGAGTCAGAGGCCTGAATACTTATAGAAGTTTACCAAATTAAGGCCAGTGTGTCAGAGACTACTTTTTTTAGATTAAGTGTACTTTATGAAAAGAATAAAAGTGATATGGATCAGGAAATTATTTTCAGAACCTAATAAATTTTAATGAATAAGAATACCTCTTGTCTCCAGCATGATCAGGGTGAGAGGATTACACTGAAAGATGCCTCTATATCCATCAGCCATGTAAGAAATTGCCCTGCCCCACTTCTTCTATATTTTTCTTTTCACTCCCATAATTCATAACACATATAATTAAAAAAAAAAAAAATTGTTCTAAAAATCTTTGTATTTATTCTTTCTGTTTCTTTCCTGCTTCTCCCTTTGCCTGCACCACGCAAAGTCTGATAACTTGCTTCACATTTCTCCTATTTTTTATATATTTAAATTGCATGTAGTTTTCCCCAAACTAGAGAAGTTACAAGGTGGCAGAGATTAAACCAGTCCTCTTTGATTTATGTGGAAGGAATGAAAATTGCACTTCCATAGCTATACCTTTTCTCTTGCAGTTCTGTGAATCCTTGAAGAGTCACATCACTAAAGTTACTGTTTTTTAGTAAAGAAGTGTCTGGGTATGTACTTACCCCTTCCTGATAATTCTGTAGCACCTACTATAATGATGTAGAAGAAAAATAAAATCTTGTGTGTTCTCAGAATTGCTTAATTCTTTAGCAAAAACTAATACACATCTTTCCTATAAGTTTTAGGATGGCGTATATTGCTAATGTGGAATCTTTTGTAAATAATAGCTCAGAGAGTTTAGCATTAGGCTTTGTGCCAGTTTCATTGTATTATCCAGGATGTAGTTTTTGAAAAGACTGTATCATTTATAGAAAATAATCCTGATTTACAAAAGCAGAGCTGGTGGACATTGCATGTCCACAGGTAATTTGCAATAAACAGATATTTTTGCTGTAAATTTTTGGGACAAAATCAATTTCTAGAAATTTGTAACCTCTGCATTAAAAAGCAAACAAACAAACAACAATCTCATGTGTTTCATCCATGCTTCATTCAAGAAACTTCAGCCTTAGAGGACTGAATCCAGGAGAATGCCTGCCAGGGGTAGACCCCAAATTAGTCCCAGGAGTTTGGCAACTTAACAGCCTTTAGCCACACCTGGTGGAAGTCACCTCCTCTTGATCCTATGCAAGGTTCTTACTCTGCTGCAGTCAAAATAAGCTGAACAAGCTAAGACGTGCTTATTTTTTAAATCTCTTCAGACTGAAGCATTTAAAGGCATGCTGATGCAAACAGTTCAGCTCTCAGATCAGCAGAGGTAGCAACAGGAGGCAAAGGGGGCAGTGAGGAGGAGGAGAGAGCAACAACAGTTACCAAGGGACGGCTGCAGTTTGCAGCTTCTAAAGGCAGCATATTTGCAACCCAAGGAGTTTACCCTTTGGAGGAGTAGTCACCTCTAAACCCCTGCTTCCTTGTGTCACTACAAATGGCTTTGCACTATGCTGTTTTCTGCAGCGAACCAAAGCTGTACAAACAAATGTTAATCACCAACTACTTTCTACTCAAGAGGTATGTAAGACCTGTTTCTCATCTCATTAAAGTCCAAAACTATGTTCTCTGCTGCTAGATTTCTAAAACTAACTTATTCCTTCAAAAACGAGGCAACCAAAAATACCTTTAATTATCTCACCCTCAGACCTCCTATTGCTATCTTCATAAATTTACTCATGATCAAGCAAACATGTAATTGAATTTAATTCAATGGAGAGATGCATACTTACTTTCAAAATTTGATTATAGGTGGCCAGATGATAAATTTGATAACACAGCTGCTGAGTTCTGCTCAAAAGAATAAAGAAAACTTCCATGAGGACTTTTGCTATCTGATTTCTCCTGGTATCAGATGGGCATGTATAGACAAATTTCATTTCTGTGTTTTCATTTGCACTTATGCACAAAGACTTCATTTGATCTGACCTATTAATAAAAGTTGCACATTGTTTTCTTATCTCTGTCTTTAATGAGGTCACCTTTTGCTCCATTGGCAGATTAAATTTTCGCTACTCCTCATTTTCTAATGCCCCATGATATTCTTTAGACTTTTGATCTATTGTGTTTTCCAATTTTCTTGGAAAATATCTGAAGAGATTTATCTTAAAAACTGTATATAGATGCATCAAGAAGGAAATGCATACCCAGCCACAGAATGTGGGATGACACCTTAAGCTGCTAAGAAATATTTTTTAAAACCGTATTTTCCGTTTAAAGAGGGAATGGCTCTGAGCTCCTATCTCCACCTTTTGCATCACCCTCTGATCATCCTGTAAACCCAGACTTCTCCACAGCTCTCCTTAGGAACTTGTCATGTCAGGTGATGAGATGCAGTGGTTCAGTATTGTCCTGGGTTCGGCAGTAGCAGCTGTTTTTCTCCTTCTTGGTAGCTGGTGCGACGCTGTGGGGTTTTTTTTGACTTTCGGCTGGGGAGCAGTGTTGATAACACCAATGTTTCGGTTACTGCTTAGAACGCTTTGGTCTGGCCAAGGACTTTTTGAGTCTCATGCTCTGCCAGGGAGGAGGGTAAGTCGGGAGGGAGCAAAGACAGGGCATCTGATCCAGATTGACCAAAGAGGTATTCCATAGCATAGCACGTCATGCCCCGAAGGTAAAAACTGGGGGCAGGAACCTGGAAGAGAGTAGTTCACAGCTCAGTCAAGCATTGGTATCCTCTTCCCTTGTATTTTCACTGGTCATTATTGTCATTGGTGGTAGCAGTAGTGATTTGTGTTATACCTTAGTTATTGGACTGTTCTTATCTCAACCCGTGGGAGTTACATT
>JANRGW010009450.1:0-16083 GCA_024733675.1 Psilopsiagon aymara | reverse complement strand
CTGTGGCTGCCCCATCCCTGGCAGTGCTCAAGGCCAGGTTGGACACAGGGGCTTGGAGCAACTGCTCCAGTGGAAGATGTCCCTTCCCGTGGCAGGGGTTGGAACTGGATGAGCTTTAAAGTCCTTTCCAACCCAAACCAGTGTGGGATTCTGTGATTATTAACAGTCTCAGTATGAAAGAGATCCTTGAACAAGGTCTTACAGCAATGTGTTGTCCTTCTGCTCCAGTCTATTTTCCCTGCTTAGTCAGCAGGTTCTAAAACAGATTTGATGCAAGCAAACAACCCCAAAAACGCTGACTTCTCTAAGCACTGCACCCTGCCATTCGACCACCCAGGGCCAGAAGTACTACCAACATCTCCCTACCAGCAGGCTTCCATCTCCTTCTAAAGGCAGATGTGTGTAACAGGGAAAATAGGGTACAAATAGTGATGCTGAAAAGAAAAAGCTTAGAAGAAGGGATACCTTATTCAACCCAAGGAAGATACAGAACAGCAGGAAAAAAGGAAAACCAGACCTTTATCCCCTTTCCCAAATATATATATATGTTTTAAAGCTTGGATAAATCAACCTGATATATTAACCTCTCAGGGTGGTGGAGGGAGTCTTTGGCTGCTTCTGCCTCCTGTGCTGGGACCATGAAGACCTCTCTTCATGTACATTTCCTTTTCCTCTTTCCCTGGGAATGGCAGAGTCATGTGTAAGTGACCCCGCTCTCCCTTTCTTTCCCTCTCCATTTCCTTTCCCAGCAGCATCTCTCAGGGATACGCAGCCATCTGGCTCTTTATTGCAGCATGAGCTGAACCCTTCGATGTCTCCTCCTGTGGAATTTGGTCCTGGTTTAATGATTCCTCTGTCATTCCTTTCCATTTTCTCCTCGGCTCATTTGTGCCCCTGGAGCATTCTGCCCTTTTCTATCCCATGTACAGTCGTGTTCCCTCTTTCCCCCAGAACTTCTCAACATTATTGTTTGGTTTCTATTATTTTTTAGTGCTTTTTTCCTCATGTTTCCTCTTAGCACAGGGAGCACCATCCCACTCCTAATAGGCATCAGCTCTAATCCCATCCATCCTGGGTCAAGACACTGACCTCAGAGCCATTGCTGGAGGCGGAAAGGGAAGATGCAAACGATTCCAGAGGAAGTTCAGCCCTGGGATAAAGAGCAAGAATCCTTCTCCCCCTTTGTGCTAGGAGCAAAATGCACTGTGCAGTCTGCTTAACTCCTTCACTTCCAGGAGCAAGCAAAGATGCTGGGAAAGAGAGAGGGAAACAAAAGGTATCACCTTGCATGATCAGATCATCTATTCTACATTGCTAAATGAGCATGAGGTACTGAGAATAGAATAGTGAAGTGGCACTGTGTCCTGTGCACGTTCATACCCCTTTTCTCTTCTAGGGTATCTCATAGTGTTACCTTAGAGCTGCTGCAAATAGATTTATTGATGGGCTTCTCATGAAAGAATGGATTGAAGCTGCGGAATGAGAGCTTCATTTGTGTCTGGTGGTGAGATAATCCATGAAGATAGCAGGGCTATTGTTCTGGGCTCCCTATTTGAGACATTTTCCTTTGTGTTTCATTCTTCTTGGTGTAACAGTGAACTTTCCAGAGTTGGTTTCTTGTGCTGGATGCCACCAGGACAGGGCTGAAGATAAAGCTGATGCTTCCTGAGCCATTACAAGTGTTATGTGTGGCAAGCAGCATGCAGGGATGGTGTGCTGGGATCTATGCAGAAAAGGTTGAATGGCCACAGACAGCTTCACAGTGGCAAAGGATATGGACCCACAACAATTAAACAACTGTGTCTTGTTGGAGCTCATGACAACTTCCAGATGGTGCTGGAAACAATTCCAGATGTGTTCTTCAGAACCTCTGGTTGTTGAGAGCATCCGTGCACTGGGTGAGAGCTACATCCCCTCCCAGGGCTGCATGTAGCATCACTGCCTTTCTCCTTCAGCCCCGAGGGGTGGCGATGAGATCAGCAGCATTCAGAAGTACACCCAAAAGCCAAAGCCTTTTATGTTCCTCCAGTAACTGTCCTTTCAGGGGCTCACAGATGTGCACAGCTGCGCACTTGACCAGGACACAAAGGATGCTCTCTGTATATTGCCTGTAAAACCATTTCCTTCTTTATGCACAACTACTCCGAGGGTATTTCCACAGTGGAATTCGGGAGCGGGAGGCGCGCAGACCCAAAGGAACCTTTAGCGATCACCTCCTCTGACTGTGGAGCAAGGAATCTCCGCCCGGTTCTTCTCATGGCTGGCCTGATACCTCCCCCTGCTGTTCCCTGGCTGGTCGGCACTCAGCATCCCGCTCTTGGTCACTGGAGTATTGTATGACCCGTTCTCTCTTAGGATACCACCTCCTCTCGCTCTCCCTCCTAGGGCGGGGGTTTAAGGCATTGATTTGCTAAGTTTGTATGGGGCTTTTTTATTTCTTATAGTACTGAATCATAGAATGGCTCGAGTTGAAAGAAACCTTAAAGCTCATCCAGTTCCAAGCCCCTGCCATGGACAGGGACACCTTCCACTAGAGCAGCTTGCTCCAAGCCCCATGGCTTTGAACACTGCCGGTTTATGCCCTCTCTCCTACTGTCATTAAAGGCCTTCTTTTGTCCTTCACAGCAGGAACACTTCTAGAATCATAGAATAGTTCAGGTTGGAAAGGACCTTCAGCTCATCCAGTTCCAAACCCCTGCCAAGGGCAGGGACACCTCCCACTAAGCCATGCCACCCAAGGCTCTGTCCAACCTGGCCTTGAACACCGCCAACAATGGAGCATTCACAGCTTCCCTGGACAACCCATTCCAGTGCCTGAGATCGGTTCCTTCTTCAGTGGTTTTAAAGTGAAAGACATAATGATACAATTACAGGAGAAAATAACTCAAGCTCATCCGAGTCCCTTCACTGTTCCATGCAAACCATGGCAGACAGTTTTACCAAGATGCATGGAAACGAACAACATTCCCTCTGACTTCTGCATAGATGCAGCTGGGGTAGCAAAACGTTCCCCTGCCTGTGGAGACAGAATAACATTAGGTTGGAAAACGTTGGTTAAAGGGGTGGGTTTTATTCAGCATCCAGCTGCTCACCCCAGCAGGGTGCCCTCCTGTTTAAAGCGATTATTGCTTCCCAAAGTTCAAATCAGAACAGAGTGAGACAGACAAACGAGAAGCAGAAGAGGGCACATGCAGCGACGATTTTGCCCGTTATGGTACAGTTCAGGCTGAATGTTTCAGCAAAGCTTGGGGACATTTTGCTCCTTCATTTTCTCAGGTTTCCTTGGTTTGAGCTCCTCTTGGCTGATGTGCAGCAGGACGAGGTGATGCTCGATGTGCTGGGTTGAGGCTCTGCTCTGGAGGACTGCCGTCTGGTGGGCTCCTCTTGGAAAGGCAGGGCCACAGAGCAGGGGGGAACTGGTTTGTAACCCGGCTTTTACCTACGAGCTTGTGTGCTCTCAGGTACACTGGCAGGGCAGAAGAACCTTTGCTAAACTCAAGGCAGCCAGAATAGGGATTGAAGCCGGACACCTTAAAATGGTTTCTAGTGATGAGCATGCTGGTTTGGCAGGTGATAAATCCTGCTCTGTGTGAGAGTTTACCAAAGTGTAATACTTTTAAAACCACTGCCATAAATGCACTTAAAAAATAATTAGCAGTTTTAGCATGGGAACTCAAGTCTTCTTATATCAGCTGAACACATCCAACTTAGATGTAAACCTATTCTTTCATAGAGGCACAACTCAGCAGATGGATCAATTCTCTGTTTCAGGATGCCACCAAATGAAGGCTTTATGGATGCTTTTCTGAAGTTGCTGCTTCCCCCCAAAATGATTAGTCAGAGCAGTTCAAGGACATCCGCACTGAGGTGCCTGGATAACTTTATGATACGTGCTTTTACTCTATGAATGTGCTGCTATTGCCCAGAGAGGCTGTGGTTGCTCCATCCCTGGCAGTGTTCAAGGCCAGGTTGGATACAGGGGCTTGGAGCAACTGTTCCAGTGGAAGATGTCCCTGTCCGTGGCATGGGGTTGAAACTGGATGAGCTTTAAGGTCCCTTCATCCCAAACCAGTCTGGGATTCTATGTTTCTATTGCTTGGTAGGGAGCATGGCTTGAATAACGGGAAGAGAAGGCTGAGCTGGGGTTCAGATTATGCAGGTAATACTTCTACCCATGGGAGAAAGCAGATGGCACTTATTGAGGTAATCCATCCATTTGTCTATATACATTTGTTTAAACCCACAGTCATAGCAGTGTTACATGAGCCATTTCAGTTACAATGCAGTTGCCTCTAAAGGCTTAGTTTTTAGCTGCAAATGTACCACTACAAACTGCCCCAGTCCCCCCAAACTGGAAATCAGACTGTGCCCACCCACAGTTTTACAGTGGGTTTAGGAAAATCACAGTTTAATGGAAATGAGACGGAGCTGAGGAACTCTGCGGATGGAGCTGGAGTGAAAGCAGTCTTTCTGGGACACATGGATGTGATACATGAGCCTGTTCCTGTCTGTGATGAAGAATTATCTGGGAATAAGGATATGCAAAACAGAGCATAAGGCTGGTAGTGACTTAGGAACAGAAGAGAGCCCTAGAATTAGGCAAGCTGGTTTCTATAACAAAGCTAAAAGGCTCATCTCAGGCCTCTCCCCAGTCTTCCACTTCCCTATTTCATATGGTAAGCAGCAAAGTCTGTATCTAACATCATTACCATGAGAGTCTTAACAAGTTTGTTAAGCAGAAGGAAGCAGACATTGGCTATGATTTTATGGTGAACCTGTCCTTGGCTTGTCAGGAGAGGGGGGAAAATACTCAGTTTAGATGGAGACCCTGCAGAGAAGGACTACGACACAGGGCATCTGGTTGCGCTTGGAGTGCTGCCCTGAAAACCACCTCTTCTTTCCCTAGACGAATCTCATTCTTCATTATGCCTCCTATTCCCCACATGGAAAGAAAACGCTGTGTGATCTGTGGATGCTGTGAGAGTGATTCCACTACTGCTCGTAAGGCACTCACATTCTCTGGTAACACACTCAAAGCAAAGGCAACCAATAAAGCAAGTGATGAATTACACAGGCCGATATAAACCGCTTCTTGGACATAGTTCAGCGCAGTTTTAATGGCTCATGGTCCCGTGCAGAGTAAAATAACACCACCATTCCTGATAGAACAATAGTTCTATATTGCATCATGCCTCAAGCGCTCACAGCCATGCACAAGTGTGATCCTTTAGGTGCTTTCCAGCCTTCTGCTTCATAAAGACTGAAGGGGAGGTTATTCCAACTCTGCAGCAAAGCCAATGCTTCTTCCTGGAGATTAGTAACCAGATCCTGTGGCAGCACTTCGCTATTTTGATGATGGGTCCTTTAAAAGCATCTTAGATTAGATGGGCAGACAGGAATGCATGATACTAAAGCGAGCAGACAGGGCCATGTGCCGAGTTACTCGTTAGCGCTGGGATCCATGTGGAACTGTGTGAACACTGATGGGGGAAACATGTCAAGCCTCCTTCTGAAAACTAATCCTATTTTTTGCTCTCTGTAATTGATTATGTACGTACGTTACTGTAGAACAGCTCAGAAGGAAAAGGTCATTTTAGCCTTGCCTTTTGCTGGCTTCCTTTACAAACGCAACTGTGAGAAGCTACAGCGCCGCTCTGAAAACCCCAAGTCCTATTAAAGAAGCTCAGTTTCTATTAAAGACCTGGCTAATGGTCCTGCAGTGGAGTGCCAGCTCTGTTTAGGGAGGCAGGCTGTGCTGCTTGGAGCTCTGCTGCCTCCAGGCACAGGATGGGGCATTTCTAGAGGGGAACCTGATCCCAGAAAGGCACTGCGGGATGCCATTCACAGTTATGATTAGAAATGTCCCAGGAATGCGTGGGGAAGGATGAGTGCTCAGGCTGCCTCAGCCGATGCCAGCAAGGTCTGCAGCTCGCTCGGGAGCAGCCAGATGGGCTCGGCTGTTTTTCCCAGTGATTTTGATTCGATAAGGTCGCCTTTTCCATGTGCTCAACGGGAACAGCTCATTCACTGTCTGGCTGCAGAGGGAAGAGGGGGAACATCTGATTCGTGTCTCAGCCGAGGGATTCCTTCAGGCTTCGTTGCTGACCCCATTCCTGGCAAGCAAGAACTCCCACTGAGCAGGGAATAACACAGTAACTCTTCAGCCTGAGATCCAAATGTCCACTCTCATCTCTTTCCAGGCTCTGGCAACTAAAGAGACACTACAGGAGGCTTCCCTGTAGTAATCCTAAAGCTTTGAGATCATGGTACAAGGTCATTAAATCACTGCAGCACTAAGAGCATCCCAGAGGTTGCTCAGGGGAGCTGGGGCTGCTCCATCCCTGGCAGTGTTCAGGGCCAGATTGGACGCAGGAGCTTGGGCCAAGTTGTTATAGTGGAAGGTGTCCCTGTCATGGCAGGGGGTTGGAACTGCTTAGGCTTTAAGGTCCCTTCCACCACTGTGGAGTTCTGTGATTCCATGATCACTTGTATCAAGTTGGCCAACAAATTTAGTTTCTTCAGCTATTTTTTATCTCCATAAAGGCTTTACTTTCTTCGCCTCACACACAGACTCTGGTTTGCCTGGCATCCTTAGCTTTGAACTTCATTCACACAGAGCCCTGACCCAGGCCTGGGTTAAATGCATATATACTTTAAATGCAATTAAACCCTGGTTTTAAAAGGACTTGCGAGTGCAGATTTTGCCAGAAGAGGGAACTGTAGCTCCATCTCCCAAGCGCTGCTCCAGCACAGATGCCAGGCCTGGACTTCCTAAAAGCTTCACATTCAGTTAGTCCTTTCTCTCCTCCTCTGGAGCAGCTGCTGCAAAGAGCTCTTGGTTACATGCAGAGCGCATTTAATATTCCATTAGGTCCATTTTACCAAAGCCCAATGATTTAAAAATCACATCTCTGAAGAGACATCAGGTACTCATTGAAAATCATGACCTTCCTATTATTACAGCTGCTGCTTGAAAGCAGCATCTTGGGCTTTCTTTGTCCAGTCTTTTGGTGGCTTAGTTTCTCAACATTCCGAGTTCATCTGACAAAAGGGATTATATTTCTAGTAACACAACTCAGGAAGGTGGTACGTTAAGTGTCAGCACTGCAGGTCTCACAATGAAGTCAGAAACCCTTCAGATCTGTGTTGCCCACCTGAAAAAGCGGCTCGGTGAGGGTACCTGTCAGAGGCACTCATCAAGATGCAGGCCCTGCACATCAGTTGCACATGCAGCTCTCCAGAGGGCTAAGCAGAGAACAGCAACAAAAAAGGTAGGGATTGCAGGGCTGCGAAGTGCCAGAGGAAACTCATCCATCTCCTGGCACAGAGCTGCCTGTAGATAGCACCGAGGCTTCCCAGGGCACAGCAAGGCTTGAAATTGCTCCGATTAGCAGCAGACCCATCTCCAGGTTCACTTCTGCATTCCTCCCTTCACCCAAAACCTCAAACCACAACAAATTCTGTACCTCTTTTTGGGGAGGAGAAGTCTTCAGAGAGCCTCGCAGCCTTAAATGTAGTGGAAACATTTGCTAATGAATGAGCCCTCATTATACACATTACAAGGAAACAGTGGCCACCGGATAACAGGGTTTAATTAATAAATCCCTGTGGCGTCGTGTACCCCACAGGAAGGGATTACAGGGGTTAACGTGGCTGGCTGCTGGACTTTTATGGAAGAGCTCTGGTGCTTGGCTTTTCGCACTAATATCCCATGTGTCTCTGACCCAGCGCTTGCAGAAGGGAGAGGCAATTGGTTCTGAGAACAGAGCATCCCTGTCTGGATGCTTGATGGCATCTGAGGCTGGAGCAGACCTAAGGGATGGTTGTTCTCTTGTTTCTCTACCAGTACCTGGGGTTTATGGTGCTATCATAAAACACCCTGTGTTTGACTGTCTTCTCAAACTTAGCCTTTTAGTGACCAGTTCATTGGCACCTCTGACTGTCAGCGTCCAACAGCACAATACTAGCAAGCTTTAGAAGCAGGATATCCAAAACAGGGATTCTCCCAGATGGATATTGGTAAGTTCATTGAAAAGCTAGCTATGCTGACATACCTCTACCTACCACTACCACGGAGGTAGGTATCTCTACCTACCACTCATACAGTGCTTCTGTATCCAGTGGGAAGCAAGGTTCTGGAAATCGCACAGAAGACAGAGTACTGTTCAAGTTCTAAAAGGTCAGGATGAGTCCAGGCCTTCTAGTCAGCCTGCTGTTGATAACACTGTGATCCTCTTCTATTTTGAGCAGTTCTAAGTGCTCATTTGAGAGCTGAGAGCACACACTTGTAAAGCACAATGGGGCAACATTCACAACCACCACCAGCCCAGAAGCACTCCACCTTTACCCACTCTGCTTAATCACCAGGACCTCCAAATCCCCTGCAGAGGGGACAACGGCAGCAGCTGATAACATGCACCTTTGCCCAAGAGACCTGTAACTCCTCATATAAGTTGTCCAAAGCAGGCAGAACCAGCCTGATTTATCCCAGCCCATGATCCAGGCTGCATGCGTACAAAGCAAGAGCTGGGCACTGAAAGCAGTGTCTCCTAGCAAGAGAGCCCTGTGGAACATAGCAGAGTTGTTTGTACACAGGAGCATCTCATAGCAATGTGGCCATACCTGTTCTGCTTAAAAACAACCAGGACCAGAAAACTCTGATATTGAGTCACTGTCGTTTGCCTGACTGATGTTGTCATTGTTGTGCCTTGACTATACATAGAAACATATCATATTGGAAGTGTAAAGGAGCAACTTCTCACTGCTCTAAGCTCAGAGCAGGTCTTGATTCTGAACCAGTTACTTATCATAATTCCACCAAGAGAACAATTGGACCAAAGACCTGAGTACCTGGCAATTATTAAGCTTTACCTCGCCTGGATCACAAGACAGATCTTTATCCAGTACCAGTAGTCCCATTGCATGCAATGGGACAGGAATCATCTGTAGGAGTGGATCCTGTTCACAATCCTACTATTCTGGAAAACCCTGGGAGTTTTCCCACTTAAACCTGCAGAATCATGGCAGCTAACAGGAAGTGTTAAGTAAAAGATTGAAATGAAGGTAGCGTGCCACAGATGACTTGGATTGGCCAATGCAGGTCAAAGCAGCAGCACACAAACCAGCTCCTGGAGGTAGCCATCTACTTCATCTTCCTCAGCCAGCCCTCTCTGTACAGTGGCATTCAAATCTCCCTCCTACTCCAAGTTCCATGTACTTCTTAGCTCTCACACCTCCTTTCATGCTTCCAATGCCCAAGTGCCATTAGCTCTCTAACCTTGCTGCATTACAGCATCCACAGCCTGCTGTGTTCACAGCAAAGGTAAAAGAGAAGAGTGTCATGCCAGAATGGTCCAAATCCTGTTCTAAGGTGGTTGATACACATGATAACTTGCTTTCCTCTTCCCAGATCAGAAAGGCCAGCTCTGCTTATTGGTGTGGGTGTCTAAAGCTCACCATTGAGTTCAGAGTTAGCTACACATCAAATGTCCATATTTAAGCATTACACCACAACAGAAACATCCTCTAGTTCACTGCCAAGCTCCCCAGCCAGCAGTGTTGTTACCACATATTGTTAGGTTAGCCCCAGTGGGTGTAAGAAGGTGAAAAGCAGCTTTTCAGACTGTAAGGAATTTCAGATCTTGATTTATTCTCTAGCTGCAGCTGCATAATTTCTTTCTGCTCACTGAACAGATTTCCTATAAGCCTTAACACTTCTCCATAAGACAATGCACATACCTACTTCAATGCTTCTGTTTTCTGAGGCATTTAGCGTTCTTCTAGACTTCAGAGCTACAGCTACAGAAAAACATCATTTTCTTCAATACAAAAAGCATGAAATAGAATGCACAGAAGCATTAAGCCTAAAGAGCCTCAGAGTGCTCCTGACCTATGCTTGTAAAGAGCTTTCTTACCTATGATGAAGATCTACAGCTGAAAATGAAAGTAGACTTCCATGAGAGCTAATGAGGCTTCAGAAGATAAGTCCTGGATTGTTCTTCGAGCAAGATGCCCTTACCACATGGTTTTTCTTAGAGCATCCTTACAGGCTAATATTATATAATTACAATGCATTAGTTATACAAATTGTAAATCTAATATAAACCATATAAACTTATTTCATTTCAACCTTACTTAACCTAACAACAGAACATTTTGCTTTCAATTGCTGAGCTTAACATTAAACTAATATCACAGCACAACCAACAGCCACAACAGGACTCCCTGAGGTTATCTTGGCCCCTTTTTATAGTGCAGAAGCACTTAGGCCAATGGGCCCTCATTAGCGCTTGCAGGTGGATATGCAGGGGTGTGGGCACCGTTCCTTTCTTATAAAAGAGGGAAAATGAGGTTTCTGGGGATGTTTTCAGAGTAAAATATGGGATCTTAAAGCAGGGAAGAAGATAATGTCTCTGTTCTGGTAAGTTAATGAAGAAATGCTCTATAACAGAGGGATAATATGGGCCCCAGCTATGAAGAATTCTAAATGTAGTAAGCAAAAATGTCTCTAGAGTAGATCAAAGTGTTGAAGATGGATTGGTGATAAGACAGTTGAGGTGTAGCAGGAGCAAGCTTTCAGCTTGTGTCTTGAGCTTTCTTTCCTGTGCTGAAGGCCTTTTTCAGCGGCTGTTATCGCTGTTTGCAGCCAGCTGGACAACACAACCTTATTTCTCTTAGGAAGCCTTTGGAGTAGGTCGAAACAAATGAGAACAGCTTTTGTTTGTGAACAAATAAAGCTCATGATCTGTGCAGTGAATGAAAGGCACTGCTCCTATGGGCACTTAGCAGGTAATTTTAGGCTTATTGTTCCCAAACGAGTCCTGGCTTTAGGGATAAAGCATTTCAGAATGCTGTTGGAAAAGCACTGGTAAGAGCATTTCTGAGGCAAAGAAGGCAAAGAGCTCAGGCTCGAGCATAACAGAGACCACATGCTGGAAAACAGGGTGGCTGAGTCAAGGTGCTCCGTAAATGCAAAGGGATTGGCCACATGTACTGCTTTTTTGATGTCCTATTGCTCCTCTTATGTTGCTAACACAGTGAAAGCTCTGTGGCTTAACCATTGGCACCAGGGGCTTAGCAGCTCTCTGTGTTTCAATGTCCTGATTATACTGAATGGCAATGGAATTACAATTGGCTTCCCCCTGTTCCTCGTGAGTGGTTGCTGTTTGGTGTGAGCCCGAGGTGGGGTTTGTCCATGTATGAAGCTGGGGTCCTCCAAGAAGCTGTGTTTGAAGGCATGTTGCAGCAAACAGAAGGGCAGTGAGGTTCTTGTGGAGGTGGGCAGTGGCACAACCTGATGGATACTGTGTGCTGGTTCCTAGCTGATGCCTAACTGCTGGGAATGGCATTGTTGTTCAGCTCTGACCGGGAAATCCATTCCTGAGCTATTCCACAGGTACAAACTTGATGTCGATGTTGTAGAACTGTATGCAGAAGGACACTGCACATCATTAGTGCAGAATTAAGTGCTTGGAATAGGCTCTCCTCTGTGTTTGAAGCACCAAACCCTGCCTTGGCTGGCTTCATGCATATAGTAAGCCCTTTGCAGCCTACTTCAGAAGAGTCATTTTGGCCAGGGCCTCTGAAAGGGTGTTTTCACTGTAGCTGAGACTTTGTTCTTTTCCTGTTTAGGAATGAATACGGCCATGATCAGGCTTTGCTTCTTGGGAATAACTCTGCTTTTCCCTTAGCATTAGGCAGTGGGAGGACCCAGGAGTGCTACAGTTAAGTGGAAGACTTGGGTTCTTCAGATGTCTTGTGATAACTGGGCTTTGTGCAGGCAATTCCTGACTCTGCAGCCTGCTTGGGAGGGGAAGCATGATCAATGTATGTACGACATCTGGGGATGGTGGGCATGGTGTCCTTTGAATGGCTGTGCTAAGGTCCATCTGGAGCTTTGGGTTTGAGAGCTCCAACTGATGAAGGACCATCTAGAAGCCATGTGTAAAACTCAGTACGTGATGGCATCAATAACTCCCCCTGGGCTTCTTGCAGGCTGAGATAGTGGCAGAGTGTCAACATTACTTCATGTCCTGGAACACTACCCATTCCTGTATGAATAGGCTGCTTGTGTGCGGCTCACATGATCATGGTGTTTTGCTGGTGTCTCTATGGAGACTGGTCTATTGGTTTGGGAGCTTTTCTTCTCTGCGCTCAGGTAAGCTTTCTTGTAGGAGAAAAAGAAGACAAACAGATATAATCCTTGTGAATGGTGAATAAAGCATTGCTCACAGAGCACCAAAGCATCCTGTCCTCTTCTCTGGGAGCTGGGGGTAGTGTGATGTTTTCCTTTCCTAATAAGCTACAGTCCAGCTTGGCAGAGGTTTAGTGAGCCTTGTGCGAAAAATAACTGGCCTTAGGCAAAGCTGAATGCAGCAGTGAGGATCCACATATCCATCCTCATCCACATGAGGCTGGAGTGTGGATTACAGGGAAGTGGTGTCAGCTTTGGGAAGGGGCCAAAAAAGCCCAAAACAGGAGACCTTTAAGATGTTCTAGTCCCAAATGCTCCTGTTCTCATGAGATCAGATATTTCCATTCTCTGTTGGTTCCAGTGCCTCTAGGATAGTGGGTTAAATGAGAGTTTTGGTACCTTGGCCATATTACAATTGCTACCTTGGTTTCCATGAGCATCCTGGAGAGGACAGCAGTGTGGATAGGATGAAGAGGAGATGGTTGTGCAGTGTGGAGTTCCCTGGAGAAATGGATGCACGGGGAGAGCACTCTTGTCCCATTAATGTTTGGGATGCACAGCAGGGGACCAGGCACATCTTGTCTTGCCCAAACTGTGCCTTCATTTGTTGGAGAGCAGCAGATCAGTTGCCTTCTGTGATGTTGTCCAGGATATTGTCATCTTCCTTTCTGGTTGCTGCTCCCAAACTCCTTCTCCCTAGTTCACAAGTCCACATTCTAGCCTCTGAGCTATAACATGAAGAAACAGATCCCCACTTGCTGAGAGATGCCATATGTTCCTTGGCATCAACTCAGGTGTATGTGGTATCTTTCCAACACCCAGAAAATCAGAGCCACCCCATAAATATCACTTTGAATGCCTTCAGTTCTGTCAGTGAGTCTTTCTCAGAGTGCATAATGATTTATTCCCTCTGGTTTGATGTGTTCTTTGGTGCTCTCCATAGTGGTGAGGCAATGCTCATGGAAAGTACCCCAACCAGCACTGCCAATGGTGCACCTGGGTTGACTTTGGTAGCAGCAGAGCCTACAGGAAAGAAGCTGTTGAGGTGCTTTGTGCCCTACAAAGAGGTAACTGGGAACGTACCAAGATGCAGTCTCACATCCCCCAGTGCTGCTGGGGGAGAGGGGAAAGGAGAATACTGGGATTCAGAGCATGCACTCTGCCTGGAGAGGGTGCATAGTGCTGAGGGATGTCTGCCTTCTGTCCTGAGGGTTAACAGAGGGGGAGCCTCTGCCTCAGTTTCTCTTTATGCGTATCTGAAACTTTATCCATATCTTTCTGAAGGACTTTACTATCTCTGTGATGGGCTTTCTGGCATTTGGAGCCTGCTACCAGCATGGATGAGCTATGCTAGCACTTTCAAGCAGAGCATCTGAACTAGTTTGGGGACTAGTTTATCACTATCCTTGATGTGATAAATACCATTATACTCTACTTTGGGATTATTCAAAGTTGGCTCTAAGCAAAGAAGATCACGTTTAGGACTTGTGGCAGAACAAGGAGTGAAAGAAAGGTGTTCCAGTTGATAGTTCAGCTTTCAGTATAATTTGACTGAAGTATCTCAAGCCGTTGTTTCTTCTGACCATGCCAAGGGCCACTTAGTGCTATGGCTGCCATTAAGCCCAGCTCTGCCCATTGAGAAACAAACCCAGGGTGGGCTTGGACCACACGTGCTGCAGCATCATAGTGGTGCAGGGGGGATAGTGGGAGCCTCCCTGAAGGCAGTGGGGTGTGTGAGCAGGAGCACTTCCCTCTCTGCTCTGCCATTCCTGTTCCATCGCACGCTTTGGTGCTAACGGTTTCACCTTCCCATCTGTGAAGGTCCTGAGAGGACAAGGAGTGTTGGTTTTAGACTGAAAGAGGGAGATTCAGGCTGGATGTGAGGAAGAAGTTCTGTATCATGAGAGTGGTAAAACACTGGCACAGGCTGGCTGGAGAGGTGGTGGATGCAACATTCAAGGCCAGGCTGGTTGTGGGTCTGGGCAACCTGGTCTGTTTGAACATGGCCCTGCTCATTGCAGGGGGTTGGACTGGAACAGCTTTGAAGGCCCCTTCCAACCCAAACCATTCTATGATGCAGGGGTCTGTCCCAAAGAGCATTTCTGTCCGGGGCTCATGGGGGGATTTTACACCCTTCCTGGGTTTTAAAACAACCAAACCCATTTTCTCTGGCCTCAAACACATATTAGAAACATCTTTACTTATGTGAGATGGATGCTGAGCTCTTTCAGAGTGACTTTGATGCACTGAGACCTCTCGTGCTGAGAGAACAAAGCCTCTGGCTTACTCAGGGTGGAACGCTGGCCCAAACTGTGCCTCCCTGTGTGTAGCATACATTGGGCTTTTCTGTTGTGGATCAGGTATCCAGCATGAGATCCTGCTGGAAAAGGGGTGCACTTAGGATCAGAGTGTTGCTGGTTAGCAGGATTGGCGGGTCTGTTTTTAAAGGTGGTTGGGTTTCACTGGAAAGGGGACTTTTCTAGTGCTTAAACATTGTAATGTCAGGGGCTTGCAGAAGGAATTTAGAGCCAGAACCAATGCCCTTTAAGGCTATGGCACTCTTTTATTGCAGAATGGGCAGGAAAACTTCACTTTTCTGCAGTTTAGGGTTTGAATGTGGAACTAGTGAGCTGCAAACCCACTGGACAGAGCTCCGCTCCTTAGGCACAGGATGCCAGGCAATGTGCAAATACAGGAGCAAGTCATCACAGCCAGCACCTCCTCCCTGAGCAGAGCCAAGTACTTAGGTTCTACCTAAATAACAACTGTAGTAATCCAGCAGCAGCTTAATTGCTCTGGCCTTAATCACCATCTTATGCTAATGATTGTGGTGGCACTAAACAAGTCTACTTGAAGGTGCTTAATACTCTTCCAGAGGTGCTCAGCACCAGTAGGGCTCCATTACAGCACAAGAAGTGCCTGGTAGTGCAAATCCTCTCTGAATTAAAGCAAATTGCCTCCCCGAGCCCTGGTTAAAGGCTCCTGCTGATCTCTTTCCTGATGGGACATGATTTCCCTCCTGGAGGATCTCCTTTTAGAGCTCCCTTGGCATCATGAGCAACCCGCTGCTGACCAGCTCAGAGCTTTCCTATCAGGGTTTTCCTCCTCAATTTCGACAGTGCCTTTTACCCCCCCCAAAAATGGCCATTGTAGTATCATGTCCTTGGCTTCATTCCCCTTTGGAAAAGGGCTTGTGGAGCAACCCTGGCATTTTGCTGTCACGTTGGGCTCGCGCATGCGAACTGCGTCACGTCTTCTGCCCTCCAAACCTTTCCAAACATGCCTTTTGCTTCCCGCCCTCCTGTCCAGCCCCGTTTCCCAACCACAGGAGAAACCTTAGGGAGAAGTCTTACGTGGGGAGAGCACTGGGGGCTCCAGCAGCTGCTCAGGGTTTGAGTCCCCTCGGCAGATGTTTGCTATTCCAGCCACTTCATTAATTTAGGAAACAAAACCCCTGATTATTCCTGACCAAAGCCCCCCTGTTTTGATTGACAGCCAGTGTGTGTTCCGTACGGCACAACCCACCCTATTGCTCTGGTCGCAGTTTGACTTCTCTACTTTTAACGAATAAAGGAACGCGAGTTCCTAGAGCCATGTCACAGGGCGCTCGTCCCACTTGATGGTTCATGAATGGAGTCCGGGGGTGATCATCCCACCTGATGCTTTATGGATGGGGTCTGGTGAGCACAGGCAGAGGTGCCAGCCCAAACCTTTCAGATATGGCAAAGAAATGTTTAAAGCCAAACACAGGCTTCTGTGTTGAGCTCAGCTGTAGGCGAGCCGATGCTTTTCTTCCCCTCTTGATTTCAGGGTTGGATCTTATCGGGCTCATGGAAGACTTTGATTTCCAGCACCCTCCATTTAGGAAGCATTCCTCTGCTGAGTCTTGT